>JAXGGS010584023.1:0-10361 GCA_035585475.1 Armandia brevis | reverse complement strand
TAACTCCGGACCTTTTCATTATGCACACACCTATCCATCCAAGGGATTAAGGAAACCCAGCATGTCTTCCAAGGTGTACCTATATGCTCAGACTACTGCGGAGAAACAGAGCCCCAGAGAACTACTCGGCATCGGGTGTATATTTGTTTTCTTCAAATCCGACTGCCATGAAAATAATCTAATTTTCTCGCTCTGGCAATTTCCAATTCTCCTGGTGGCTAATTAATTAAGAGCGATTGCAAGCTATTGCAACTTATTGACGCCAGGGGTGGTGGACAGCGCGCTTTCCCTAAGATCGATTGGGCTCAATTATATAACAGTATAGTGTACCGATTAGCTAGTAACATCTTGGCATCAACTAGAAGATCGAGTAATGGGTCTTGACACAATTATTCATTTCGATTCGAATATATGCTGGAATAGTTTTATCAATGGGATTGCAAAATAACTGACTTTGAATGAGTAAGATATATACCCGTGTTGAACTTCAAGAGAGTGGAAGATTGCACACGTACACACGTCAAAGGTCTCTTCCATTTAAACGCCCACAGTATCGGCTATACCTTGAGTGACTGTGGACAATTATGACCTTTTAGCTTCGCCGCCTTGATATATACACATGGACATGTGGCAGACGAAAGAAACTTTGTTTGCTGGCGACCTAAGGAGAGAATATAGCGTGCTAAGCGTTTAGACATTCATAGAGACCTTTCCAGCCTTTTCATTAGAGTTGCTTTCATTCAGGTGGCAGAGCCGAGAGTGTCATTAGTCGGGGCCCCAGAATGAGCCGCTCTCAGTGATGGGCTCCACGGCTACAGTGATGTATACAAACCTCAATTCCCAGCTATCTGTAATTAAATCATGTCAAAAAGGCACAAAACGGCCATTGGCGACCAGAATAACAATAATGGCGGGAAAAGGCATCAAGGCCAGACGACTTTCATCTCGTCTGCCCCCGAGCCGTGCATATCTCACGTCGGCTCGTGATTTCCATGTCAAACGAGATCTCGTGCTTTTACATGAGATTTATACGTTCCTGATGAATGGCGAGGTGGACGCATGGATGCTACCACGGAGTCTGTCATGTGCTCGATGTTTTTGCGCGCTGACGGGGCCGCCTGATAAAGTGGATTTGAATTACTTACAGGCGCGGTTGAGTCGGACAGCTTAGACAGATTTTCATGCAATATTCAAGCGGCTTCTCTCAAGATATAATCATGAGAAGTTATGTAGAGATTGGCATTTAGTGGAAGCTATGATCCGTTCAAACCGCTTTTGCATTCCAATAACTATCCAGAATACATACAAATATATTATATATATATATATATATATATATATATGAACTGAGATAGAGTTTTATCGGGTTCAGCCCCTGGCAGGAAAATAATAAAATATCGTATGCGTGCAGCTGACCTTTGAAGCGGCATGATTTATATAGTTATGAGTACCTGTTTGCAGAGAGGTATAAAGACACAAATACAAAAATTACAGAGACAATGAAGGTTATATTTGCGAGTCATATCATCGTTAATAAACTTCTGAACGCGCTGGTATCAAGCGAGTATGAGCTATTTTCCTCGGGGCAATGCGGCGTAACCAAGTTGACCTAGTTACGTGCCTGGTTGACTCAGCAATTCACCAGAGAACTCACTTACGAGCGGACAGCCCTTTAGAATGGTAAACTATGCCCATTAGGACCAATCTCTTGTGACTACGCACGTAAATAACTGACCCCCCACTCATACTTCTGATACTGATGTTAATCTGCTATGGGAAGCTTCCCGTCTTACAAGCACCAATGTTACTCTACTCACCCACTCGCATGAGAACAGAACGTTCCTCTGACCTCGTGTTCCAGGCCGCAGCTATTATCGTCCATCCGCCGATTAGATTGGCTTCGGGTGCTACACACACATTTGCTTCCACATTGCTGTCCAGGAGCCAACTTGATCGCCCCGGTAGCACGCAGACGGTGTCGAGCGCAATATCCCCGAGGAGCGAGGCGCTAACCGCCTATCCCTCGCTTTTACAGCCCGACATGGGGGCGGGACGGCTTGATTTGCTCGGTAACAACTTGTAACAAGTAATTCACATTTTATTACATCTGAAGGAAAGCCGGGTGTTAAGTAGAACATATTGCATCTTTAATATGTATAGGTGGACTTACGCCTGGCTGCGGTTTGCCATGGCCCAAACCACGCTCTGCCCTGCGAGAATTCCTGCAGAATTGATGCAAGTCCTGGTGGCGATATAGATTGATACGCCCTAACCACACCACCCAAGAGAAGCAAATTTGGTAAAGTCATTCAAATCCCACTTGAAAAATTGCGGAAATGGCAAATGTCATGGAAGAAATGCTTATGGGCGATTTCTCAATACGTTGTGGGCGTTATTGCTATTTCATGAGCTTGGAATCGTGAGATGTATAGCTCAATTTAGGATCAAGTCCTGCCGGGTCTCATTCGTCTAAAACGTAGGGCGGTGAAGTAGGAGTGCCCAGAGGCTTAGGCCAGGTAATCTATTTTACTTGGAAGAGCCTGTGATATTTAAAATCAACTGTGTCCATGTACCAGTGTTCATAATGACTTGATTTATCAGATCAATCATTGTTAAGTTGACGACTCAAGCCTACGGAAACGTCTAGATGGATATGAAAAAGGCGGATGCTTTCGGGTTCTAGCCCACATTGTCATCTGACAAGAAAACAAGAAAAAGCTTTCCCGTGTAATAGTATCCCACGCTTATATAACTTCGCTTCTCAAATATGATTTTTATTCCCATTAGATTGTTACCCGAGTAAAGGCATACCCTGTCAAATATTCCTTTTGACAACAGAAGCAAACGCGTAGAGCCTGACAAGACGAACATGATGGCATTTTCTGGTCCATTTCCTACTCAGAATCGCATTACTATCGCCAGACAAAGAAGGCAGAGTGAAATTACCTCGTCCGGAAAAACACATAATTATGCACATGCGCAAGGTTGCATGTTCTGCGGCCACGTCCACAGGGCCCCTCGCAAAGCATATATACGTAAGGAGCAAGATTCCATTACTGAGGGCGAAACAAAGCTGAATTATTTCTACAGGGAGAAGGATTGTGGCTGGGCTTCGTGCTGAGTGGGAGATATGTGAACCCAACGCAATTACAGCCTGAACCTAATGCGTCGGAGCTCCTAAGATTCGGCTAAGTCGAAACCTTCCCATGTAAATCTATATTAATGAGCTGTTTCTCTCAGAAAAAAACACGTTTTACCTCCTTGCTGACAAGAAACACTTGTATATTGACGGCAATGGCAATTCAATTGCCACGTCTGGCCAGTTTCATGAAATATTTACCCTGAAGAAGAATTAGTGTAAATAAGAGTTGTAGTCGGGTTTGTTTGCAGGAATGCCAGTGCTATACGTGCGATTTCAATGGCATACCTTGAGTGAACATGTGTTTCTTGGCTAAAAAATAAGTCAAGTTGGCGAAACTGCATTCATCTGTATATATGTAATATGTGGTGTGGTTTGTTTGTAACCGTTGACCTGCTATGCCATCAAATATAATATGCTATTTTGATACGGAACTCTAAGAATTGTAAAGCTGAATCATCAGGTTTTTATCGTTTTTTTTCTATGGCCAGATTACGGATGATTTATTTATTCCTATCCTTGTGTATTGATTTGAAATCCAGCTGGGATCATGTTTTTCAAATAAAGCCAACTCACTCTTGAGATGTTAGCAGCTGCAGTCTTTTGAAATTGGCAAACTTGTCTAAAATGGCTGCTCAATTGAAAATAATTTAACTGCTCCCTTAGATTTAGATCGCCTGCCCGGAGTGAGAACTGCAGTGACAGCTTATCGGGACTCGAGTCGATTGCTTTGCTCTTGGGTGCCGCCTTTCTCCCGCTAAGCTAAGCATGAACCTATCGAACTCTTCATTGATCATCTGAGCTGTACATGACATGACAAAGTTATTAGTTCCAGGGCAGGGCGGTTGGAATATTGAGGGTATCACACTTAACGTGAGTGTGGCACAAACAATAGCGTGAACTGAACAATCGCTTAGCATCCCGATGTGGTGAAATCGGGGAAAATGTATCTTTTATCCTCGCATATTTTTCTAGGTTTCTGTCTGGTGAGAAAGGCGCCTTTTCTGATTACATTCACTTAAAAAGCTAAATGTCATATTCAGCTGCAGCAGCGCCCCCCATTTGCTCGTTGGGGTTAATCAATAGAGGTAAGTGCGTTTTATGAAGACATTTAATTGACACATGCGCGTTTTTTGACGCCGTATCCCCGACTCGGATCCGGGTTTTAGTAATAACCAGCCTCACGTGCGCCGGGTTAATCTGTCAGCCTCTCGAGCAGCCGGCGGCGCGTGAGCCAACATAAAAGTGAAACTGTCTGACGGGCTACTCCCTCCGCCTCGTATCGATACATCTGCACAACGAGGGAAATTAATCACTCGCCGAAACAAGTGTCGCACTACGAACCGAACGGCTAATGAGCGCCAAAACTCGGTGCTGTGATTGCAACTGGAAAATGAATGTGGGCAAACAAAAGCCTGAAGGGGAGAGGCGAGGGAGACGGGGAAGCAGCGGCGGTACTTCAAAGTAGCACGGAAATTGCAGAGCACACGTGTTACATGCGGGGAAAAGAACGAGTAGCAGCTCGGGAAAAGGGGGAGAATTCATTGCCGCAGTACAAGATCAAGGCTGATTTTTGCCACGTTCTCCGCAGTGGAGGGTTCTACCATCCATTATCGCCCACAGACCGAGACAACAAGGTGTATTAACTAATGCTATCAAGTGGATCAGCTTACCGACTGCTCTTGTATGGTTTTCTCACCTAGACACACGTCTGGTTACAGGTGGTGGGAAAACAGGCTGGCGTCCGTGTGATCCTATCCCATTAACAGCTCCCGAGTCCGTGCCCTCAGCCCTCAGGCAGTATCCAAATACAGTCCTCTAACGTAAAGCAACGGAACTAAGCAATTGCCCGGCCGACAAGCGAGTTATTCACAATCCAAGCGTTTTCACAGCGTGTTAGAGAACAAAACATGAATGTTTAATGGCGGAACGCAGACGAATCAGACACATCCGGCAGCGGTCAGCATCCGGGAGGATGAAGAAGACGCGAAGATGCGAGACTGTTGGCAGATGTACTGTCAGCACTGGTGCTACTGGTGGAGAGGATGGGAGGATGGAGGTTTGCCGCAGCAGCAGGTTGCGCCGTGCGTACGTCTGAGTGGCAGGCGGCGACTCTGCCCGGCTCCCCCACAACACGGACGCGCATTACCACCACTAATGTGGCTGCTGATGGCAGAAGCTGATGCTGTTTAAGAAAGTCTATATCTTCAGTAACTAGCAACAGATGCGTGCACGGGTCAGACCAGGATGCTTGAATATCCTGTATCATGCACGACCCGTTTCCATTACAGGGAAGAGCACATAAATTCATGGCTCAGGCTTCATCCTAACTTGCTTATGTGTAGTTTTACCTTAGTTTAACGGACAAACGTTCATTAGCGCAGAAGGCCGGAAGAGCAACATGTGTTTACATGTATCTTTAATATCAAACGTGGCAGATGAGAAAGGGCGAGCAAGATTAAGGCGCTAAACCTGACAGCAAGTGTCAAAGCGAGGCGGGGTGAAGCAGGGGCCACTCAAATAGTTATCTTTAGTTGGCGGCTTGAAGCGGAAGTCCAAGGCTTCCGGAAATGGATGTCAGCGATCGCGTGATCGATTTTACGATGTAAAGGTGGACGTCAACAATTGCGAGACAGCTGAAGGTTCCTGTTGGCTAATTATTTCCCATCCTCAGTGCGATGCCGTCTGGTTTTATTGATTAGTCGTCTCCATTGCTGGTGTAATTAGCAAACATGTTAGCGGATTGGAAACATATACTCATAGACCATAATGAGCAAGTTCCTCGCGTCTAGCATTATCTACAGAATTATAGTATGAACACAAGCCTATAGCTGATCTAATTACACCTATTACCTGTGAGAAAGTTCAAACAAAAGACGATGGGTCTTGGTCTCCTTCTCCAGTTAACAATCCGGCTAATTCAAATTGATCATGTAGAAAATTACCGGGGAGCGCCACCTCTGGCATTTCACGTTCCCGACAACAATCGATTACACGTGGCCGCGTTACATTGTCCACTGAGGCCGCGAATTATCGCCCATCAGCCATTATCACACCCAGGGGAGTACTGCTAACCTTATATCTTACTGGCAAGCAGATTGGCTTGAATGAAAAATACCTTCACCTGCGCCAATCATTACTGTGCACAAGGAAAGGCCAATACCGTAAATGTCTTCCACCATTAACACAGATTATCCTGATATCGGTATTGTTCATGCTGGCAATTCCTACAATATTTCGAGGTTGAAACAGAAATGTTTCCTGGAATTTCCGTATTTTACCTTTGTTCTGCATTTTATTCATTTAGTTTCTGGATGATTTTCCTTTGATTGTCTGTCTCAAGATTTCCCCTGGTATGTCTTTCCGTATCATTTCGTATAAAATAACGACACTGACCCACTTACCTCCTTTATCTTGTTAGATATGCTCCTTCTTGCGTGAGCACAAAGCAAATGAAAAGTCAAGAAATACCACCGAAAAACAAGTCTATTAATTGGAAGCTGTCCTTGACATGTTCAGGCACTAACCTGGTTTTATTGTCACATCTCCTATGTTCTTGGCATTAAATCTCCCCGCAGTGATTTCTTAACGCCTTGAAATTACGATCAAATGGGAAATCTGTCAAATTGTCAACTATCCACATCTATCCACTGTCATAACGCCACCGCATTGATGAGTTTCCTTATCAGTGGACCATAAATATCAATCTAGATGGTGCTGATGTCGCATTGCGAATTGAAAGTAATGGCATGGGTGACATGTGATACTGTTTACATGCACATCATCTCTTTCTAATCTGATCATCTTTAACGCGTTTATTTCGGACTGAGCTCCTGTTATTTGGATGGCCTGTTTAACTGGACATGCGACCTCTCGAGACAAACACTGACCCATTAATTCTCGCATCGACCACCTTCTTCAGATGAGCGATAAAACAGTTAATCTCCACCTTTATCTTGCTTCCATGGAAATGATGTCGTTTGGGGAATATTGCCGCATTCAAATAGCACGGCCCAACCCCATGCACCGGTAGACTAAATTGCTGGGAGCACTTGCTTCAGATGTACTTTGCACCGATGGCTTGGCCTTTGTGGTTCTTTTGTGGGTTCATCAAGGGGTCGGGTATAAAAAGCGGTGATCTCACGCCTCAGGAGATTGCTGGGTGGAAGGATGTGCGATGGGCACAGGGCACCGAGGCGATTAAAACCGTTCCCGCACATTTACTCTCGCTGTTTCACATCTTGCAAACACACGGAATAATGATGGAATAATATGGCTGAATCCCAATTGCTCCGGTGTCCATTTGACCTCCATTTGTCCAACTGCTTTGGTTTACACCATGGTTTACACTGTAAGAGAAAGTCACTCCTTCCTGCATAATTGTGCCCTGTGTCGACATTATTGTAATCAATTGAGTACCATAACGAGCACTCCTTGATGGTGGAGTTTATTGAAGGAGGGAAGACAATGGCGTAGCCGAATGAGTTATGTTCATCACAACAATTAGTGTACTCAGTTCCCGGAAAAGATTATCGCAAAAACATGATCGCCCAATCCCTGGAAAACAGGCAGCATATGACAGGGTCTCATTCGTTCTACTTATTCCATCCACTAAACATTGATCACGTTTTTACTGTTTATATGCAGTGGCTGGTCTTGATATGTATATCGCAATAAGTGATCTATATAGCCTATAGATATATATAGGATCCATCTGAGCGAAGCGTTTTATTACTCAAATACATACGAAATATGACCAATATTGCTGAATTGTGCTCGTTCCCGGAGAATATTTTCGACCGAGCGATGCTCCTGTCATGGCAGTTTATGTCGTCTGGAGCTGTCCAGGGCGGGACAGAAACTAATTTAACCATAATCTGGCGGGAGATGGACGAATTTATGGCCTCGGAAGCCCGGGTTCAGCGTACATGTACATTTACCGCGCCCCGCCATCACTGTGAGGGCCATGCATACTGATTCCCGTCTCGGTTAGTCCCATGCTCGTCTCCGCGAGTTAATAACATCCCCCCGTCAAACCCTAAATCACCGAGTCCTATCACCATGTCACCCTATATCAGTTTTAAACTCGGTATACGTCTTCTTAAAGCAGATCTACGGCTGGGTATCTTCTCTAATGGCGCGTCCGTAACCACGTGAATAAAATACCAACCTATACATTCCTTTTACGGAGCGGCCAGAAAATGGTACCATAAATTCATCTAATCAGTCGCCGAGATATTCTGCGGAGTGATCACAGACTGGAGATGGCGATGCGGCTCGATGTGCCGTACCGTAAAGGCTCAAAGGGAATTGCCTGCCGCTGCATGACCCGGATCATAGACGCTACCAGCAGTGGCCAATCGCATTCGTAGAGCATTCATTGGTGCTTAGGATTAATTAAATTTACGAAAAGTTTATATCTTTGCCCGATCTAAAACCGGACTATATTGGCTCGATAAATCTATTTTATAGACTTTTGATGACGTCATTTGTTGGCCTATTCTTGGCATCAGACGATGTCGTCTGCTTCTAGATAATGTGTTTCTGGTTTAATAAGCTCAGCAGACCGTGGGGTCAAAGGCCAGGGAGATTTGTCTAAATCCCCCGACCGATCCTCATAACTATTTAGATAAAGCTACCAATCCCGACTGGAACGAATTTTCTTTTACAACGAGATGAGATCCCCTGGTGTCTACCAGAAGCATGTACGGAATTTATGGACGCCAATGGCAAAATCGGGGGAAATCTGCTTAAATAGCGGGTGGGATTTTATCTACGTAACTGTCTCTTCTACTCCTGCATAATACAGGAGGGACTTCGATTCTGGCCTCTCATCAGCGCCGTAGTTCACTAAATGTTCCCTCTACACCTCGAGTGTGTGTTGCCCGGAGTCATCCGATTCATGGCGCTTCCCGGGGAAAACATCACCGACCTTGGCGTAATTTGCGTTCGCAAAAAGCAAGCGGCATTCCATCGGTTTGGCAACAGCTAGTCGACACTTTGTTAGGGACTGATTGAAATCCTTCCCGGCTCTCGCTGGCTTACGGCAGGGGAAGTTCTGTCAATCTCAGCAAACATTGCACGTCCCCCTAATGATATTATCTCTGTAAAATACTCGAGCGGGTATAGGATTGGCTTTTCCGGCGAAGATTCGTGTTTTTACTCTCTTGGCGCGCAGCTTCCTTAGCAACGCGCGTGTTTGCAGTCGTGACATCGATTGTCGTCTGCTATCTCATGGATTAGAGAGCATAATCAACCCTATAGTAGGTCTACTTATTTGGGCTTAAAGGGATGAAGACTCTCGCCGACTTCACAATCATGTTGATAAGATCTCTCCAGGCAAATTGAAAAGCTTGTCTCAAAGGACAAAACTCTTTTATTTACGGATCATGATCATCAGCAAACGAGATTTGAGTAAGCTAATATCACTACAGCCCACAATTACATGATCAAATGTCTGTTTTATTCATGATTTAAACCCGTTGTCGCCCATGAATTATTGACTTTTTATCACAGTCGATTTTTCAGTCCTCATGGGTGGGACACAGTTGACTCTGCTAGATCCCTTTATGTGGGAGCGACAAAATACGAAGCTCTTGATGACTCTCCTTCTCACGTCCTAGACGTGTCACCGTAATGGTCAATAAATTATCAGCCACTCTGCCGTTTTGGAATCGTCTTTGATTGGAAGTGCTCTTTGAGGAATGCACATTCCTACAAAATCGATTGACACGTTGAAGCCATCTTCTGAGGAGGAATGGAAGGGGGAGGCGTCAATATAACCGCCTGGTGTGAAGTCCGTCTTTAAACTGAATAGCCAAATACATCAGTGCCTATATGAAAGCCAGAAATGTAAATCCCATTAAGGCTAGCACAATTGGAACACTATTTATTATATATCCATATACATATGTCTATCACCTAAGAAATGCAAATTACAGGGACAAGCACGCATCTCATTATCAGTCTAACAAAAAGCGATACGCTTGGTTTGAGTGACCACTTCAACATCATGCACTGCTCACAAGCTTCCCAGATGCATAGGAAAGCTATTAATTAACTCCCGGCTTAATTGCGACAAACCGTAAAACACGGACATGCTAGCCGACGTCCCCTCGCGTGAAACGTGCGAGCCACTTCCCATCGCGCCATAGACACATTAAACATGCTCCCCTAACGGCGTCGCGAAATGTGGCCGAATAACTTTACGAGACATCTTTCG
>JAXGGS010583912.1:0-10361 GCA_035585475.1 Armandia brevis | reverse complement strand
CGCCTGAGTGTTGCGTTTTTCCTTTGTCGGAGGGTAGCACCAAGGACGAATAAACAGACGTACGAAGACTACCATCTACACGTGGGAATCTTTAGCGACTCACCAACAACGCCCACCTTGATGAGATTTGTGATGAAGTTTAACGCAGCAGACGATCGGGGAGAGAGTTGGCGTGTTGCGCGCACATTATCGCCCCGGTGATTAGTCGGGGTAAAGGCTTGATGAAGATTCTGGCGAGGAAATGTTCGTGTTGTCTAATCATTATACAAACTACAGCTTAGGGTGAATACAGTCACTCAAGTAAGATTCACGTGACACATGATAATGTCAGCGCGTCCTTATATCGGTGGAAACAAAAATAGAAATAAGTAAAAGGAGAATCTGATTAAAGTAGGTCACAGGTCAGAAAGAGTGGTTCAACGAACTCGTTTTTACCTGTAAAGGTTCCCTAAGCTTTAAAAGAAATGACTAAATAAAAATAATTTCGTCAGCAGATTGATTCTTACCATGTAAATTACCTCAAACTGTTTTTTGTCGAATTTTCCTTCCAGTATGCACCATCCAAGGCTTACCGCCGGAAATTGAACTCGTAACTAGATAGCGCATGTCGATGTCCCTGGATTGAATGCTTGCCTTGTAATGCTTTAGATAGCCCATAGAGACCGGAGGAATGTTGCCGTTAATTTCTGTTGTCAGTGATCTGATCTAGGCGAATGACCTCTTAAATCACGTTAAAAATTGTTTTTACGAGCGATTTATACTGCTCTGGTGAGGTTCAATGTCTGATTCTTCTGACTTACGCCACTCGTTTTGATGCAGTACCTTTTGTATCATTCAATCTTGTATATGTACACTCAAACCTGCCAATATTATGGTGCAATATGGTCCCAGAATGCTCTAACAATACACATATACAAACAGACGACATCATTTGGTCCAGAAAAACTAATTCTTGATCCAGAGAGGCCATTTTATGAGTGCATGGCCAGGGCGTCTCCATTTATACATCCATTTGTTGTTTCCTAATTTATTTCTGATTGGAAATCTCATAACAACGTCCTGTCGAAATAAGGTATATATCCCAATCTGGCGACGCGAGTGACCTCAATTAAGATTACTGCCGGCAGTTTCACCCAGCTCAGTAGTAACTCACAGCAATCTCACGGACAGATTGAGTCGCTCCATTGCCTCCAACTCGGGGTCGGGGGTCGGGGGTCGGTAATACACAGAGGAAATGATGAGCTGCTATATGGATAAATGGATACCCTGAGATAAGCCGAGAGTGAGTTGATCCCAAACCAGCTCCGGATATTAAACGTATGTTCCCGTTCGGCTTTTACTGTCACTTATTATCACTAATAATTCGATTTTACACTGGCTATAATTTCTGCACTTGCGTCATGATGAGAGTTGTTCCTATTTTAGATGAGCAGCCCTGATTTATCTATTCAATCAAGTGCTCTTGCCGTTGGGTTCTGGCTCGTGGCTTTCCCTTGAGAACCCAGTGACTGGCCGTTTTTGAATCATGATAACTGTGGTGGTAGGCAAGGCATTTTTGATAATGACGTTATAAGACAGCCAATGTTTCTTCAATTGCGCGTAACGGTGTTCGTATTGCAAACAGAATTGATATATGTGTATTACACATGGCAATTTGAACATTTGATATTAATTTAAGATGAGTCGTACTACCTGACAATGACATGCGGTGGAACACATCGCTACCAGAACACGCCTCAATATGACCAATACTCCTTATCACTTAGCGTTTGTGGTACATATATACTGCTTATAATACCGTGTAGCTATAATATCTTTGGACGTATGTAATGTCAAAAATATAGCATTTGCAGAAGCCTCTGTAAGTAGTATTAAGCAGTTACGCGCAGACTGACAATGGATTCCTGTGACAACTACTTAATATATTTCTATAATTCTCTCTACCATGTTATTTGCTCAGATTTATAAGATTGTACGAGGAAACCTATTCTGAGAGGTTTGGAAATAGACTCACACAGAGCTATATAGAAATCCAAGACAAGAAAATCACTTCTTTATTTGAAATTATCACAGAAACACTATACAAATTACGCAACGCCACTTTCGCCATTATTTAGGATCAAAATAGTTCCTGTACAATATATTATGACAAACAGAGTCACAATCAAGTATTTTACTAGTATACTGACATCAGCAATGTGTTAAAAAATTATTAACAACATTAATCAAGTTACAAATAAACATAAAATGATATAATATCGATATCTTAATTGTTTTTTGTGCACTCGTGTTCAACATAAGTGTAACTTTGTTGCAAGTTTTAGTTATTACGGTTTAATATCAACAAGTTACAAATTGAGACATGTTTGTGAAACGTAGCATTAATAAATATTTCAATTATGAGTTATTCACGACATCATCAACTAAATTATTGGAATGTAATGTTTACGCAATTGTTTATTAAAATATATAATTGGAGTATCGATACAGATCTGTGTCAGATTCGCTATTAACACCATGCAGCACACACGTGGGCATATATATTTGTTTACTATACATCAATACTTATAATATCATATATATATGTAACTAATAGAGTAAACGTCTTGCGAAATACTATCTATCTTTTCTTGTAATTTTCACATTAAATTTGCGTCTCGCTTCACTTTTAAAAGTAGTTAGATTGGCTACTCAATCGATGCCTAGTTAACGAAGAAAATGTAAGGCTTCTGTTTCCTGGCGCTTATCGTCTGTTGGGGAATGACCGGTGATCGACCAATCTCCTGATGTATTTCAGTAGGTCTGGAGTCATTCCATTTTTTCTATAGGAGTTTTTTGTCCCAATGTCGCACTGCGAATCAAGCTGGCACTTTTCTGAAATGTAGATATGTAAATGTCGCTTAATAAATTTTTCTCAATGTTCAGATTAAATGTCAAGTTAGTTTAAAGCGCTAGTTTGATTAATACTTGACGTTTCAACATTAAACCTGGATATTGTAATAAGCTTATTTTAAAACCTCAAAAATACGCTGTATCCCCGTTTTGTCGGGTTCTGTTACCCAAATAAAGCAATTTGAAACCATCTGCATATTGTGGGGTTCATTTGATTACAGTAACTTGAGTAGGTGAAATATGTCACTGACCATCCGAGCAACAGACGCCGTTAGCAGCACATCTACCATCAGGTACCGAGGAGCAGGGCTCTCCGTCCACCTCGCAGGGGGTGGGGATCTGGTTCTCCCGGGCACAGGCGCTGCTCTCCTCCGTGTTTATAAAACACCCCACGGCAGAGCCACAACAAATGTTGGGCCCCACGCACTGTCCAAGTCCTTCCGGACCACATCGGAGACACTGCAATAACATCAGTAAGTGGTGGTTATGTGTATCTAATTTATCGAATCTGATTGGCTCCAATTGATAATTAGCAACTGATGTAAATAATCAGTTTTTATAGGTCTGGGAGGAAAATGTTGTTGATTGTTGGGGACACCTACCTCCCTCGTTGTTGCTACGTTGGGAATGCTGTCCATGGATCGCTTTCCGCCCATTGGACAATTCCTGATGAAACACCCGTTTGAACAGACGATTAGACAAACCAGGACGGCTGTGACTTGGCTCACTGTGTAAGTACGTACGTTAAACTCCATTTCTGAAATAAATCACATTTTGTAAATTCAAGTGCTTCAGAAATGAGCTCTAGAGTAATGTTATGATTGTCAACACTTCCTTTAATACTGAAGCAAGAAAATTAATAACGTTCGTATATTAGTAAAAATGATGATGATATTTATCAAACTTGACATCACCGTAAACTTTGCGTCCTGAATATGGGCCAGAAAGTATATTCAAGTTATATGCGCTAGAGAAAGTGCAAATGCAAACAAATATCTCCATCGAAAATGGATCCTAATCAACGAGCCAAAAAAAGACCACAAAAGAGAGAGTAGATGACTGATAAGTTAATAACGGCGAGGATCTGTGTTTACCGAATGTTAACTTGCTACCGGTGTGATTAACGCGAATATGTGCGCTCTGTTTGGTAAGATTTCCATGTACGTCAAGACAACTAGGCTGAACTCTTCTCTTTCAAGACACCACGCAACAAAAGCTCGGTGTAGATAGCCGGGCAGTGGAAGAATGGGGATTACTCGCTCTTTTGTCAGTTCCAGGCAAAGGCAGCGATCTTTAGCGCCGGAGAGCCACGCAATCTCTCCTCCATGATGTCTCTTAGTTCACCACCATCTCTATAAATACCAGCGTCACAGAAACAAAATATACGCTGCTGTTACCTGCTCCGACTATGCGTCAAAGGCTTCCAGGCATCAGTGATCAAATTTGCATGCGACGCGTATCTTTGAACAATTTCAAGCTCAAACAATACTATTGAAAATGAGTTTTAATTAAATGGAGGACTTTACTTGAAACTAAGTGTGGATGAGCACAGTACTCTTTTATTCTAAGTCTTTTATTCATGGCCATTCTTCTGAATCCCGTCCAGGGCTAGAATAAAACTAACCTTTCACGATCATGTGATAATGATAATTCGCCTGATTTTTACAGACGTGAGAATCAGCTTTCCAGCTAAAATCAGGGATTACCACTGATTGAAATACTTACTACTGCTTATATGTGATTAATCCGACATTTACGATAGAGACAATTTGTCGAGACCTTTGCATAATATAGCATATGCTATCTTAGTCATACAATGTGTTGATTTCATCGATGCTCCTTTAAAATCATCTATAATGAAATAAACACTATTTTTATTGATTAAATGAATGACTGTGACAATTCATGGAATCAATAAGTCTTAATTCATGAGTTGCTATTTACGACCCTACAGTCATAACTGTGTTTTTCATCTTAATTCTCCCTTGACATGGTCCTGTCATTCTATCGCCATTCCAATATATGCACGGGCATAACTATTTTGGCAAGTTTCATATCGAGACGCACTTGAGTTGAGGGCAGGTCACCGACAAATACCTGTATTAGAGAGGCAAACATGCGCGGACATCCAGACAGACTGTGATTAACTAGTTAACCCAGAGTGACAATACTCACGACTGTTAGGCGTCTTGTTCAGACTACAGATATGGTTATTTATCGAATACTGATAGCGATTCTGTTACATTTTGACAAGATCCATGCCAGTCACGCATTTATTTAGATGTAGGGGTGGGCTCGGACGAAAGATTATTACCGATGTGTGTGACAAGCGATCGAGGGGAGGGACCGTTGTGAAATGCCCCAAATCACTCTAATTAGGCACGCTTAATAATTAATGTTCTTCTGTGTTCATTATCTACGGGATGTCGCAACGCTCCACGATTGTCCGGCTGAAAGGGTGAGTTTGATAGAGCGAGGGATCTTCCCGGGATCACTTTGAAATCAAACTTTACCATTCAGTGTGTTATTTTCAGCACCATATTCAGAAGTTGTTTTTGAATTCTCAGTTGTGACCGTAAAACAACCGTGCGGATCAATCCCATGTTTTGTCAGGTTGAATCCAAACAATAAATGTTGGTGCATCAAACGAACAATTATAATAGAAAGGGGCTAGCACTCCAAGCAATCGTTGGCGCAATGGGTTTAATCATGTGAGCTTTGGCCAAATAAGGCTTTAATATCTTAGGAAATGAGTGGGAAACTCGTCCACAGCCATACATCAAAGTTCTGGCTATATTGGCTCGCATACCTATTGTCAACTCACTGAGCTATTGGTCACGGATATAGGAGAACTTTGACAACCTCAGACGGGAATCAAGGACCCGATGTACGGACCTGGTCGGTTATTAATAATATAATGGCGATTATTGGAGTGCTGAGCACAAGGAAGCGAATTTCATATCTTGATTTATGGTTTTATGGCGGCTCTGAACCATCTGGTCCGATCCAGACGGTCTTAAGCTGATTCAACCCATAGGAGACGATATCGGCTTTTAGAAAATCGCCCTCCAAAAATACTTCCTGACAATATAAACGCGCGTGGGAGGAATACGATTAGATCCATATTTAGATCTGTCAAACATGTACCCCGTCTCCATAACAAAATGTGACAGTAAACCGCGAAAGTGTACAATAGATGTTTTCAGTTGGGCAAATAGAAATTTATGCCACGCGTCGGTCGTTTTTGACACTGTCACGAGTGTGAAAACACGACTGCCTTATGTTTATCTTCGGGACAGATCCCGATTGTCGGGTGTAGACATTTCTGGGTTTGATCTGAGTTCGCCGCTGATAACATTCACAGTGATTGTCGTTTTTCGATACCTGTACCTGTTACAATGTGGGTAGGGTATCTCATGTCTGTTGGCACAGTCAATTAATGTGTCGCTTGGATGATCAATTAGCTAGATCAATTGATGAGGCCAATTGGTTGTGCTGTTAGACAGGTTATCGATCTCATTAAACCTTAATGTGTTTTGGGTGAACTTATCCTGTCACTAACACACATGTGATTTCATTTACGTCACTAGATTTCTGAAAATTTTGATGTCATACCTGTATCGAAGCGTTTGTCACTCCTACTATACTCGTTTATTCTTAAATGCAAAATTAAGAGGAGTATGTAATCTTTCATTACAACATCAAAACAATTTACTTCGACCTCGGATATCATCAAAGATAGAATATGACTCATTCATTGTCCGATCAAAACCCAAAAAGGTCAATGTCTGTCTAAGCTATGATTCCGTCTATTAAACTTAGTGTACAGTGCTTGAGAAATCCCAGCTTTAAATAGCACAACCTTTGCGATGTGCAACAGATTGAGGCGTGAAAGCATCGGCTCTATGATAGAAAGAACTGATTCGATCCACACGAAAATTTTCGCCGGTTTCACAAGAATCTATTATAAATGCGGTTTCTATGCCCTAAAAGGAACCTTTAGGTTGCGTGTGATCTAGACGAGAATGTGGCCAGCTTTTCTAATAGAGTTGGAGCTGGCGATTGTCACTACTGTATTGTGGCGTGTGGGAGCTGCTGCCCTCTGTATGTTCTCTTTGATGCACGCGTGAACGCATAAGTAAAATGTTGTCCTGGGAAACGCATATAATTCTAAGATCACGTTAAAGGGCGCCCCGATGTTGTCCAATGCAGCCTTACATTAATGCACCTTACCTGAGTGAGCAGATAATGGGTTCAATGAGCACAAGCGGCACTTTCTAAACATGCTCTGCAGGAAGGTCGAGCTGTGAAACAGACGTAATGGAAGAGGGGCCGCGTGGTCAACGTACACACGTGTAACTGTGGTTATCCAACTAAATACTAATATTTTGTCGGTCCCTATTTTCAACCAAAGATTACTCCGGAAGCCAACAAGCATAATTTTATCCTAAATGTCTGTTATCTTAGATGCGTCTTCGTCAAATGTGCGAATATAACTAGAGAATCAATTTAGAATTGTAGTCCGTTATAAATCAATACATCAATACAACCAAGGAGAATGTTTTAAATACCAACTATTCTGACGCCTTCCATACTTTTAAAGTAAATCACCATGGCACTGCTCAAACTGCACGTGAAGCCATGCCTGCATTCCTTATTCTCTCAATCGCTTTAAGCCATTACAGACAAATTGTTAAATATGTCATAGTAACCTGCTGCACCAACTTTCGTACATCATGCAAACAAACAGGTTAATGAAACCAGCGACATTTTATTCTGTGTATTCTGTGCGACCCTCAAATCACGAGAGCACGCTGGAAAGTATCAAATAAAGTTTACCTTATTCTCTTGGCCTCTGACTAGGTAGATGTGGACCTCGGCAGCAAGTGATAACTAAGTTAGTCTGAAGTGACGAGCAAAGGCTTGACTGCTTCAATATCCTATTGTTTCGTCTCTTCTATGAGGAGTATTTATATCAAATTGATCTTATATCAGAAACTGTGAGCTGTCGCGCGTCTGATTGGACGGATGTAGGCTGAGTAGTTTGACGTCACGAGGAGACTGATGCCCCGAGATTGCGCTGGACAGAGAGGAGTGGCGCTCGCGTGCCGAGGGTTCCCAGCCACTGCACGTGGGAGGTGGCCACTCGGATCGGCATCGATGGGGCAGGCGGCCCGAGCCAAACAAACTGCGGCGTCACGCGCACGTATTGACTTTGACGAGGCACACTTCCGTCACATGAGCAATGATTAATTTAATAAAGTAATAAACTGGAGTGGGGCCATCGAGGGATGGACATCTTACACAAGAGGTGGCCATGGACCTCCCGGATACGCTCCATGGTCAGTTGTCCTACTTAATCAGTGCCTGGGTAATTAAATCAGCACAAATGTATCAAATTGATGAATTGCAGTTAAGCAAATGTTTTGAGGGCTAAATTGATATTCTCTAAGTTGCGTTGTTTAAAACAAAATATATATTTTCATCGGCATTGAACAATGGCTGCGCAGGAAAATCTCTACATTACACCAGACTTGTTTTAAAAACTAATACTTTACATTGAATAGTCGTTTTGAGAATTCAGTTTGAAACGTTGAGATATAGTTCACACTTGATGTTCTGGTATCCAGAATTGGGTGAGTAGATATCTGTAGCAAAGCTAGCGTAGAAAACTGTTCTGGAGTGAGTGGGTTGTGTCCAAAACGAGCAGGTGCCCTCCCCACTAGCGCATAATCAAATATAACAACAATATCTCAAGGATCTCACACACAAATTACTTTGAAGATGCGTGTAACTGCGGTGAGAAGGTGGCGATAAGGAGCAAATCAGGATCACAGAACACAAAGGGGCCATATAACACTACACATTCGGCAAAATTACCTCTTCCCGCCATCTTCGTGTAAATGGCGGCGTTCAATGAGTCGCGATACAGTGGGCGGAAAGTTAGCTGGCATTTAGTAGAAAGGGGTCTATATGCCTAGCTGAAATATTCATAAGGTCTTGAATCTGTTTTTTCTTTGATTCGGATACGACGCATACATGTACTTGTAGGTAGGTAGCTCTTGTGTGGTGATTGTGGTACACGCGATACATTTACTGTCACAGCTCTGATGTTTCATAGCCAAGGTCCGCCCCCGCCAGACAATAAAAAATCATTATGAATTAATAAAGAGATATTTTCGAGTAATATAAAACTAGGTTTTAACACATTCGACATGTAAATTGATCGTCCTACATTTAAAAATTGTGATATAATCTATCAGATGAATAGTAAATCATAAACAATAGTTCAATCAACTTAGATGTGCTAATCAGTTAGTTGAATTATGTGATTAAACTTTAAAAATGTTGGCATAACTGCTCAGCTGATACTTATGATCAGTAAGGAATTATTTTGTTGGAATGTTGACTAGGGAGGTGCCAATGAAGTTAGCTGATTAATCAGCACATGTTTTTAACTTCATGGACCCGAGCACCAGTTAACCAGTCTATTAACAGCAATTAAAACATTTAATCCCTCACCCACAAATAGTCCCCCGTGGAGCTCTAACCTTTCGATCAATCTTCGATTTATGGTTTGTATCGCAACGATAATGTTATGTGTTGCTGTGTTTGTCCATGTCCATGTCCACACATACCTCGACCCTGTATTTAGGTGCGCAGCAGATGTGAAAAACAAATCCGTTTTATACTGTTGTATGTTTAACGGAACCTTTGAAGTTAAGCTCGCTACAACTAGTTAAGTTAGTCGTAAAAATATGAATCAAGTAGCTAAAAGTGATATTGTAATATTTCCGCTTCGTTGAACGTCGGACAGTGACAGGTACATAAGTATACAAACAATATACGTAGGTTATACAGCCAGCGAAAAAGCGCAACAACTGCACGACGTTGGGTTTTATTACACGCAGATGTGGAACATATTATTAGGAAGTAGACATTATTGAGAGTACGAAATTATTTTTTATCATTTAATACAGTGTAATAAAATTGTTCCCGGTTAAATCAATATGATATGTCTATATTCATGTCGATTTACGCTTATGTTATGCTAGCTGTTCTCTGATTGGCCCATACTTGATTCATTATCTGAATGAGTTAAGTTTATGAATGAATTAGCGTAATCATGTGACGCATAACCATGGGTAGCATTCTTATGTTTCATAATATGTTGGCTAATTACGTCAATGGGGTTCTAGGCTCTAAACTTTAGTTGAGAACAACAACACAATTTTACAAGTTTCTAAAATCATACTAAATATTTTTGTTTTTATTTCAATAATTATAGAGAATAGAGCATCATTTTACTATATATCTGGTTTAAACTAGTGAAAAAGCGCAAAGATTGCGCATAGCTGACTATAAAATCAGGTCAATAGAGAAAAATGTATCTTTGGAGTAGTACATTTATGTTAGAATACATTTTGTATAAAGTGGATGAAGTTGTTGATTAATCTTATATATAATTT
>JAXGGS010583690.1:0-10364 GCA_035585475.1 Armandia brevis | reverse complement strand
AGAGAGCTAGGTTAGAGGATGTACAGCAAGGCGAATGGATATAAAGCAAAGCGAGAGGATAGAGAGCAAGGCGAGAGGATAGAGAGCAAGGCGAGAGGATAGAGAGCAAGGCTTGGGGATAGAGAGCAAGTTTTTATTTTTGTTGAATTATTATATTTGTCTTGGATTTATGACAGTTATTTTGTACAATCCCGTGCTAAGCTCGGCTAACTAGAGGCAGTTTTTATGTCGGCAGTACAATGACAACTGCATAATATATTTACTCTACGTAGGCATAGACAAATTTCTGAATGATAATGTCTGTCTTTTAATAGCGTTAAGCATCATTTCAACAACGCTGTGTAACTTAACTTGTGTGATATTCAGGAGTTTAGTTTACACACCCTGGATATAATTGCTGCTTAACCCCCACTTATGTTTACTCTCAAACAGATCAGACATGATTTAATAATTCAGGGTTTCCCATGCCAGTCTGTGGGCACTCTAATTTGTCTGTAAACGTCTCTCAGCCTATGAGTTAAATGCCGGTGTATAAGTATATGGGGACTAAATATGTGTAAACGCGTCTTTATGTCTGAGTTAAAGTGATAAAATAATGTTTTTATAACGCGTCCCTCTCTCTGTCTCCCAGTCCCTCTCTCTGTCTCCCCGTCCCTCTCTCTGTCTCCCCGTCCCTCTCTCTCTCTCTATCTCCTCGTCCCTCTCTGTGTCTCCCCGTCCCTCTCTCTATCTCCCCGTCCCTCTCCCTGTCTCTCCGTCCCTCTCTCTCTCTTTCTCCCCGTCCATCTCTCTGTCTCTCCGTCCTTCTCTCTGTCTCCCCGTCTCTCTCTCTGTCTACCCGTCCTTTTCTCTGTCTCCCCGTCCCTCTGTCTGTCTCCCTGTCCCTCATCTGTCTCCCTGTCCCTCTGTCTGTCTCTCCACCCCTCTCCCTGTCTCTCCGTCCTTCTCTCTGTCTACCCGTCCTTTTCTCTGTCTCCCCGTCCCTCTGTCTGTCTCCCTGTCCCTCATCTGTCTCCCTGTCCCTCTGTCTGTCTCTCCACCCCTCTCCCTGTCTCTCCGTCCTTCTCTCTGTCTACCCGTCCTTTTCTCTGTCTCCCCGTCCCTCTCTCTGTCTTCCCGTCCCTCTCTCTATGTCTCCCAGTCCCTCTCTCTGTCTCCCCGTCCTTCTCTCTATCTCCCCGTCCCTCTATCTGTCTCCCCGTCCCTCTCTCTGTCTACCCGTCCTTTTCTCTGTCTCCCCGTCCCTCTCTCTCTCTGTCTCCCAGTCCCTCTATCTGTCTCCCCGTCCCTCTCTCTATCTCCCCGTCCCTCTCTCTGTCTCCCCGTCCTTCTCTCTGTCTCCCTGTCCCTATCTCTGTCTCCCCGTCCTTCTCTCTGTCTCCCTGTCCCTCTCTTTGTCTCTCTCGCCGTCTCTCTACCTCCCCTCCCACTCAATCCCTTGTTACTGTTTCAGATTTTGTAATATATGGTTGATTACCAGTCTAGTTAAGTTGAGAAGGAAGAAATGTTTTCGCCTTAAAAAATGCGATATAGCCAGTCTAGATTAGCTGCCTGAGATGTTTCATATTTACCTCGGTTTAAAGCTGACTTGTAAATGTCGGGTGTCATGTATATAATTGAAATTGATCGATCATCGGACACTTGATGCTTAAGTTAGCCCAGTCATTCTCGTACAATATATAACCGATTGTCCAACATTTGTATCACTGTAATTAAAGTTGAAATGAAAATGGCATGAACATTTTTTTCGATTAGAAGAACTTATATGAACCCGATGCCCCGTATGTTAGGAGAACTTCGGTTGAGTGTTAACTTGTCATTTATTTATCAGTGGCACGGTATCAATAAACCAGTATATATATTATATATATCGGCCGGCCTAAACGTGTTATTCTGTTCATTCAGTTATTATAAACCAGTTCTGGCAGATCATTCCCAGATGTACTTGTATTATATTTGAATGAATGTTACAGTACACATCAGTAGGGGTAAGGTATATAAGCGATCCGGCGACTAATCATGGCTCCTTAACAGCGATCCTGTCTAAATAAAATACTGCGACCGACTCCTGAATACCACAATAGTTCGACCAAACTGGTCCCTCTCCTGTAAAATGCTTTACAAAGTTGTTTACTGTCATAGAGTACACATTCAACTCAATATGTTTCTTTGCATTCTATAAAGCGATTGTTATGATAATTCTTCCAAGTTCTATCGATGAATCACGGCTCAAGAAATGAAATACATATCGTGTTAGAACTAAGGTATATTATTAAAGGGAACCGGGCCCTTCATTTTATATCACATATATCGAGTTGAAGAATAATAACCCAGCTATCCTGCGTTTTTGCCTCGATCTCTCCGCTTAATATGCTCATTATAAGGTCGGCTACGTCATATACACAACTCCCTTAATTAACAACACAAAGCCTTAAATCATAATCAGCTCAAATTTAACAAAACATTACAATACATCCATCATCCCCCTCCTCCCCCCCCCCTTTTCACATGAATCAGCTCTGAAAGACCCACTTTTTCACATGAATCAGCTCAGAAAGCCCCCCCCCTCTCCCTTTACAATCACTATACCTCGCACTGTGGGTAAATGCGGCGGTATACCCCCCCCCTTTTTCGCGCTCTGGCCGCTCGGAAAGCCCCCCCTCTTTCGTGACGCCGCTCGCTAAGGGGTATGTTGTGCTCGCATAGCCCGGCCGAAGTCGAGGGCACAGTGCATCCCCTCGTTCACGCTGCTCGGCTCATATTGTACGTGGGACGAAACTGAGCAGCGATTTCATATCACGAAACACCTGCCAGCACCCGTCCCCCCCCCCTCTTTTTTGACCAAAATCAGCGGGGATACCCCCGATTACGAAGCGACCCGCCGCACACCCCCACCCTAAAGTACGGGCAGTGCCTCCCCGCACCCCCTCCCAGCCGGTCTCTATAACGCGGATCACACATTTTTTCTCAATTAAGTTTACTATCATTGTCTATAAGACGCGTGCTGAAAGTTAAATATTACATTAAGTTTGTAGGCCTATATCCCGTGCTGCTCGCGTTATGTAGAGGAGTCACTGTACACACTGCACTAAAATCCTACTGTATCCTAACTACAGGCAGGGAGAGCCCTGAATTATAATGTCACATGTCTCATCTGTTTGAGAGTAAACATAAGTGGAGGTTAAGCAGCATTTATATCCAGGGTGTGTAAAATAAACTCCTGAACATCAAACAAGTCAGTGTACACAGCATTCAATTTGTCAGAATGCTTCAATAAAGCGACTAAACGTTGGCTGCCTGTCATGAAGACAAGACAGACAATACAATTTAGGGATTTTTCTATGCCCACGTAGAATAAATTTATTATAGTTACTGCCGATATAAAAACTGCCTCTAGTTAGATGAGCCAAGCATTGAAATTTACAGCACCTTATGTCGGAAATTGCTCCTGGAGATTCCTGCAACGAAGGGGTCATAAGAATTCAGGGGGCTCATTCAGGGTTAGGCCATACAATGATCGGGCCTGGGTAGGGTCTTCTCACTTATATCAAACAGTTAGATGGGTCGGAGCGGTCGCATAGATTTGAGATGTATCTGGTAAAACATGCAAGAATTAAAGAATCACTGGTATATTGATATTTAACTGTCCTAATATTTATTTGATGCTCCCACGACCAAAGGTGATATTGCACATCTGTATCTGAGTATGTTCCCAATTTGACGCGATATCGGATTTAGTGCGGCCTTAGCATGTGTGCCAATTTTGAGGACGCCGATTTAACGTCACCCCGTGTATACATGATCCTAATCTAGAGCCAGGTAATACGCTAAAGAGGGGTTTTCTGTACTGCTAGTGAGGTACTGTGTACACATATGAGAGTTGGGCGAGATTTCTATTCCTATCCACAGCAGACATCTTGTACAGATAACCGCGTATCAAGGCATATAATTAAACATTCTCCATGCTTACTGCTTAGGAAGAACGATTAAAAGATCTTGTATTTCATCAATTCCTGACACCGATCAACACTCATTGCTCACGCCAGGTATGATTTAATTTATTCAAGCACCAATCTGTTTATGTAAGAATAATATCCCGTTACTTGTGTAATGTGGCACTTTTCGTAGAGTTAGAATTTTTCAGACTCGGCTGGAAGATCTAAGAAATAATCAATATCTGAATCCGTAGATGATCTTGATTATTAGCTTTTATTTCATGGTACTATGAGTGTTATCTCTGGACTGAGGGGATTGTCTTCAGTCCAGCAAGTTATACAAATAGAGAGCGCGTCTCAGGCGCAACAAGAATGTTAATTACTAAAGTTACCTTGAGAGCTACCCATTACCTACATCATAAACAAAACAACTATATATTAATGGACTACCTAGTTTCAATTATTTATACAAATCCACCATTACTTATCAAACACTTAACAAATAATACTAAAACATGCATAACGTCATAGATTACACAATCCGGCCAATATAAGACTCGACAATTTACTATACAAGGAGCATCAGTAGAAAGATTATATGATATTTCTATAATTGATAGTATCCATAATGAATATACATAATTAAATGTAAACCGTTACCTGGCTACAAATCGCGTACACTCGGCAACCTTACAAATACGGGCATGGGCAGCCCTATCACGCTCTCTTTATCGGGCACCATGCGCTCATGTTTTCCGCAAATTTCACCTTTTTACTCACATTGACCCCCAAGTACAGATGTCTTGTTGTATAAGTACATGTCACCGAATTCAGAAAATGTTTGGCCCCAAACGCTTTGACCGTAAGGTGATTCTGCGGGCCCCCCATACCCACCATAAATTAGGGTCAGAAAACTCACGGGTCGAACACCCTCCCACCCCTGCACACAATTCCCTTGTATATGTCACATGTGATATTCATATTAATAATCAGAATTACACAAAGTTTCACCTATTGAAAGTAAATTAACGCATACTAATAGAGAAAAAATGCGTAATATTTATTACAAATTTGCATCATTCTGTGTTACAGGGGTAAGTTGTTAGATGAATAAGGGGCGTGTTGAAGATTGAACAATTAGTTTGAAGTATAACGCATCACTTCCATATATATATTACTCCAGTCATTAGCCCATATATAACTGGACAGTTACTGCCCTAGCTTACAGTAACTAAATGAAAATCCATTTATATCCATGCTATTACTATCAGTGGGCAATACAGTCAAATGTACAGTTTTATAATAATACTAGCCTAGATACATGTACGTGTATTAAAATCTGCCACTCACGCGAAATTAATCAGCATTTTCTTCATACATGGTCACAACAATATATCGTGAATTTAAATAATTTGATAGATTAAGCTTGCAATGTACAGCTTAATTACCAAATAGACAAATGATAACCAACTTGACATATTAGAGTCTATATACAACTTTTATAAATACAGATATATATATATATATATGACGTTCTCGGTGTACCGATTCGTTATAATCATATATTTTAGATTGATGCTTATATGCTTATTATATCATCAGGGAATATTCTAATTCCCATCATTACAACGAAATGTGGACCAATAGTCTTAGTTAGGTCATCGTAACACTTTACATATATACAACCTATATCGTGTTCATCGCAATGAAGTGTCTGGCAAATAGAATCCCATGTATCAAATGCTTAGTATCTGAATCTACACCTAGCGGTATCTCTCAACCTTTTATCGATTATTTACAGTTCGTTTACAACTATCGTGTCATCGTAACTTATTTCTTCCTCAGTGCTCTGATGTTCGACTACATTCTTTTTTACAGATGAATTAGAGCTTCCATCGGCTGCGTCAACATCAGAATCATTATCTCCATCGGTCGTGTCACTGGCGCTGCCGCTGGGATCTGTGTCGAGGTCAGAGTCATGAATCACATTATAAACCTGATCATACGAGTGTCTTACCAAGATGGTGGCTCCCGTCAATCCTTCGTAGTCGTCCAGTTCGTTCATTTCCGGTTCATGGGTATCCAGCTGGTCATCACCTTCCAGCAGTCCAATTTCTTCCTGCACAGGTTCTGTCAGCTCCAAGGTTTCTTCTATCTCAACATCTTGTTGTGGTTCTGGTTCTGGTTGAACACGATCCCTGTGAATACGAAAAACAGTTATTGTATTAATCACGTCCAAATTTAATTCATCTAAAAAAGTAAATTACACCAATTATTACATTTTATATGCATTTAATTTACCTAGAATTGTTGTAACGTTTTGTTACCAGCCACGTGATACAGACAGCAGACACCAGTAAAACTATAACTAGGATAGTTATCATGGCTGACTGGGAGAGATGTAACTTGATGTAACCCGCCTCGCCTGTTTCCTTGGTAACCGCCATATCTGTGGACAGGTGCTGTTTTTCAGTCCGAACGTTAACGGTTGCCTCTGTACGAATATCTGAAATATTATAGAGTACTAGGTGGATTCAATGTATACTGATGTTATAATATCGTGTATACCGCTGATATTCTCAGTTCTGATATTCACTACAGTTTATACCATAAATAACCTATTTGACCATATCCCTATTATGCTGTTGTGCCTAGCAATTGTTTGGTTATATAATCTAGAGTCACTCTATACCGGCCTTGAATTTGATTTGAATATCATAAGATACACGCTAAATATAACAGGGGATATATCTTACAAATCACCGAATTAGGTAAATGATTAAAACGCAAATGTTAGACGACATGTTTTATATGTTCCCGCTCACTGGAGTATGTCTGTCTAATTCACTCGAGTCAATGTTAACTTTGAACACCCGTCTGTATATTGCAGTAGTGTAAGTGATTTAAATATCATTACCCTTGTTAGTTGTTACCCACGAACTGATCGGGGATGACAAATTGCCTCCTTCTTCGAGCCCGTGGCAGGAAGCAGCCTGGATTTCGTGGGTGATGTTGACACAAGTCACATTGACATTGATGGGATTCTCGTCCTCGGAGCTGATAAGGTTCCACGAATACATCATCGGTGGACGAAACTTTGCCGGCTTCGTGACTGATTCAGCGCTGCAGCAAGCCCATCCCTCAGACACGTTCACCTCAGCTTTTTTAGGTTTTCCTGTTTAAAAACAGGGTTAGGGTTAGGCTGCATCAGATAAATGATTAGTTTCCCAAGACTTTTCTTTGCTCGAGAAGAGGTGTGGGCGGCAGGTTTTTCATTTTCGTTTTGCCAGGGACAGTGCGGCATATTTTGTTTTATTCTTAAATGAAATAGGGGGTGCGGCATGTTTTTATTAATGTGTTTCCAAAAGGTAGGGTGCGGGGGCCTTTTTATGAAAAATGTTCGGCGTTTACGTATCAAAATACGGCATGCGGCAGTGGAAAGGAGGGTGCTGCAGGTGCAGTTTTTATTTATATTGAAATGAAAAAAAAAAAAAAAGGGGGGGGTCTCAGAAACTTTTTAAAATAATTTTATGCAGCTTTATCGAACATGCATACTAATTACCTATCGGAATCCTTTCTAACCAGATTGTAAACAAAGACGAAACAATATTCAACATTACCTAAAACCACCAATACTGCCTCTGCCATCATTTCACTCCCTTCGATTTGGACGAAGTACGAGCCAGAGTCGTCCAATTTTACGTTGCCCATGCGGATTCCAAACTGAGTATCAACACTTCCAATGATTTCCACATCGACCCTTCCCTGCTCGTCCTTTTTCGGATGTCCAATCGCAAAGCGAGCCAATGTTCCCTGATGTCCCTTCTGAATCAGAATATCCTCCTTTGGCCGGGGCCCGCGTTTCTCCCACAGGATACTCACGCTGCGTCCGACCTCAGTTATCAAAGTGGCATTCTCAGGAGCGAACAAGGTGTTGTTGGTCGTACACCAGACACCGACAATACAAACGGACAGCAAACAGAATAATCGGGATGAGATAGCCATCGTAGGTCCACTCTAGTTTAGAATATGTGTGAGTTATTCTAGAAGCAGAGCGCAACGCAAGTCTTTAATAACTCCTGTCGGGTTGGTTTATATAGCCGCCGCGGGATAATTGGGATAATGTGATCATATTCCACTAATTATATCATGCGCATATGACAAACAATAAGCCTAATTATAACTAAAACGCTGGCCTCTTCTAACTTATACATACATCATTGTGCGAACGCGTATATAAAGGCCCTAAGCTAGCTTAAAATAGTAAAAAAGAAATTTTTTGCAGTATATATTGATGATTTAAAGCATGTGTTGAAACTGCCCTCTGAGACGTCGTCTTGCTACCCATCGCCTTTCATCTTCTATCCGTTTATATTTTCAATTATATTTTCAATGTACCTGCTCCATATCATATAATATTGATCATACTGCATTCATTTAATTTTTGTAGGATGTATCGAGGATGACATCACTACATCGGGTAATATTCCTACTTTGTGGTTTAAATTTGAGGAGTGGGCTTACCTCTTCAACAGCCAATACCAATGGTGAGTGAAGAAACGCGCATATTTAAAATTTATATTTTGATATATTCTATAAAAGTTTAATATACAGTTTAACATGTTCGAGAATCCACCTACTTTGAACCATATCGCCCACGTAGCTAATACATGCTTCTAACAAACTGCAAACTCTCTAGTATCTATGTTCCGATGTTTCTGCAGATTGACTCATACCCTTTTTAAATAGCTCTGTTATAACGTGACAGTCTGCGAAGTTATTATTTTTATGACATTTAGGGTGGACTAAAACACCAGACGACCCAGTCAAAGCATCTGAGGGAGAGAATGTCATCTTGCCCTGGGCCTATAATAACAAAACTTTGACGGTGGACGGGGTGGCAGTTTATAAACAAATAGAGGGTGGGCTCAAATCACTGGTAAAGTTCATCTCCACTGGAGTGTTTAGCTTCTCAAGCAACACTCTGCCATACGGTAATGCTGGGGTGGTGCTGATCAATGTTACCGAAGAAGATGCAGGGATATACGAGTCAACTGTATTCCTAAATAACGGAAGTCAGATTCATGATGCCGTGAATGTTCTAGTCAGAAAAATACAAGAGCACGGTAAGGCTAAAACTCTATCGCTGATGTATGTTTCATTGCATAGTTTAGTTAGATTATATATAGCAGTATTGAGCTAAAATGAAATATATACCCAGGATATGCCTCGTCACATAGTTGTCATGATTGATATAGCTCAAGGTGTATTCTAAAGTAAGATGATAGTAATTTAATAAAGGCTAAGCCTTGAGCCGAGCATATGGCGGCTTCTCCAATGCATTTTCTATGGGAACTGGTCATGAAGATGCGATCTGCATTAATATCCCGGCGCCCCGATGACATCTTATCGCCAGAATTTGAGTCATTTGCAGATGGCAATGGCTTATGATCAAAATATTACACCATACTTGATATTGAGTCAATGTAAGAAAATGATTGTCATATTAAAATATGTTTATCTGCCCACACAGGCTGTAAGAACTAAACTAAAATATAGTTCTCACTATTCTTTTATTTTATATTTTCATGCAGATAACGGTTTACCGACTAGAAGACAAGATACAGCAAGAACAGCCGCATTACCAGATGCTGTAACGGTAGCTTATGATAAAAGTGACGGTTCATTTGCTGCACCCGTGTTTATAGCCGTATTTACTGTGCTATCAGTAGGTCTAGGTGGCGTTATTGGAGCATACTTGATTTATTGTAAAATACACCAAGTGAGTTTCTTAATCATGTTCAACGCTGTTTATCTGCATTCGTTTTGCATTTCTGTAGTTGGAAAATCTTATTTGATCGTTTAAAAAACCCAACACCCGATTGCATTTACAGGTCGCACCATTTTGTAAGGACGGAACAAACATATGTTGATAGTTTCATTGCTGTGAGCTAATATGTTCTATTATTCAGGATCATGTTGCAGACTAACGGAAATTAATCATTTTATTCTTTGCAGCAAGACACGGAAACACCAGGAATGCATATCCTAGACGATATATCTTACACTAGACGACCGGAGGAAAATATCCCGTTTCTGTCTAATCAGTCAACAGATTTTGATGAATCAACAGGTATGATTAGACCGTCTATAGGCATATCATGACAACAATCATTTTGCAAGCTTCTGACAGTATGACATTAGGCTTCTTGTAAGACAGCAAGAGTAACAATTACTTGTCTTAAAAAATAATTCAACACTTTGATGACACTTGTCGCAAGATTGATAGTTATGTTTTACCCATTTATAGATAGGCCTCCGTCCAAAATACGTCAAGGCATCGAACAGACTGCATCTGAGTTAGTGGAAGTTTTACACGAGACTCTCCCCCTCAGCACCCGACAATACAACAAATTATCTCAGCTCTCT
>JAXGGS010583579.1:0-10364 GCA_035585475.1 Armandia brevis | reverse complement strand
TCACACATGCGGGGCAACTGGGTCACACATGTTCGTTTGTGTAGCTGAGAGGAGGAGAGGAGGAGAGGGGGAGAGGCAGAGAGGCGGAGAGGGGGAGAGGGGGAGAGGGAGAGGGGGAGAGAGGCGGAGAGGGGGAGAGGAGGAGAAGAGGAGAGGCAGAGAGGCGGAGAGGGGGAGAGCACTATTTCAAATAGTTACTAGCAATACCCGCAGCGCGGGTAACGATAGCTAGTACATATAAAACAGATGGATATGAGATATTGAAAACACACTTACCTAAAAATCTGAAGTTGTCGAAATTGTGCAGCTTGCTGAAAAATAAAATATGATTGTAAGTTGACAGGCTATCTTGGCATTTCTTATAGTTATATGTTATGCATCAAATCAATGTGTATGAATCATGTCTGAAGTACAAATACTAGGTGTGGGTCATACAATTGTGGGATTGATTATCAAAGAAATATTGCCTGACAAATTATATGATTGTAGACAATTATTTGAAGAATTCCGATAGTTTTGTGAACAAATGCAACCTTTTCTTAGTGTTAATAACCGCGACCTATCAAACCCATTTTTTTATTGCTCAGATATTAGGTGAGGCTAAGTATACGCCTTGTTGTTAAGCCCTGATAATGGCCACTTAAGCGCATTCAGAAAAGGGATGTTTTATCCTCTGCTCGCCCTTGCCAACACGGTAACAGCCAGTTCCGGTTGCTTTCCTGCAAGAAGTAGTGATGTAATGGCGGCTCTGCATTATTAATGATGGCTCGAACCAACTAGACCACAGACTCCCAGCCATGGACCAGTCACGTAGGTTTGTCTACATTCTTTTAATATATTGAAACGGGAATTGAGCACCTGTCCGTGGCGTCTGAGCCCCAGGAGGTGAACCCACGAACACGCCTGCATTTATCATCATGAGAACTACACACAGGTACATCGCCGCTGATTACAAAGTTCAGCAAAACGCGCCGGTGAGAGCAGGTTCGGGGAGAATTTTACCCTCTTATGGCTTGGGCCTTCAGGGCAAATATGACAGGAAGCCAGATATATCGTCGATATTGGGTCGAAACTAGCACATATGCTTTTTAATTATACCCGACTCCATGATCGGTGTATAAGAGCGCAATAACCCTGTCCATATAGAACATACAGGGCCATACTATGACATAAGCCACACACACCCCCCCCCCCAAAAAAAAAAAAATATATCTCACATTATAAAAGATTTCCTTTGTATCTAATAATATTACCTATTTGTATTAAGACATCAGCTTAATATTTTTACTGGGTTAGACCGCCATGATCTAGCTAGTGTTTTGTGGTTTTATCTTATAATACCAAAGTTGACGGGAAAGCATTGCCTAGGTTAGCTGCAAAATCAACCCTTCCAACTTTCCGAAACGCTAGCTCAAAATCAATCTAAGCTGAGAGTAAAAAGAAGCAATTTGAAGCTACAACCAAATATTGGCCCCATGAATCAGATAATGTTCTGTGATGCAGTGGATATGTGGCACCTACCAGGACAGATAACATATGAACTGCTTAAGTAAATCGAGCACAAAACGAAGAGAAATTGCCTTTCTTTCGTTCCGTGTCTTTCTGTTCCGTTTTAGAAACCGAGTATTTGCAGTTTTATAGATAGTGTCCAATATTGGAATAGTCGGCAAAGACAGATCGCGAGGTTTCACCCACGAACTCCGGTCGCCAGATGGTATCCTCTCACACTGCTCGGCGCTGCCGTGTCTTCTCCCCGGTAATAGTGCCGGCGATTCGACTGCGCACGGGGTCCCGCCCCGAGGCTCACCGCAATAAGGCGCCGACAGCGCGCCTCCTAATCCAGTGGCCCGCTGTCATTAAATACCGATATTTCATCTCACCTCCCCCCCTGTGTGAATATCGCTGGCCCGTGAAGCTGCTACCAGGAGACATAGATCATCTCATGCTGACAATATTAAAATTATCGCCATTTAGAAGCGGCCACGTTTGCAAGTTTCACTCATGGTCGTGATAGGAGATTCTACTCTATATTATCACCGAAGCCGAGGGTATCGTGGAAAATAATGCTGAAGTTGCCAACCCAATTTTTAATTGGCGATTTTAATAGCTGTGTACAGAGACTGTAAATAGAGCAAACTACAGTCAGGTTGACCCAGATGGAAATACAAAATCAGTCGACCGTATTCGCTTTCCGGACAGGCTAATGACCAAATGCTGTTAACGTTAACAAATCATTGTACTAACAGTAGGTACGTTCCCTGGGGGCATCTCAGACTAGAATACCTTGCCCAGTCAATTTGTTTACTGACCTTCACCGATAATTGTCTAGCCAGCCCGAAAGCTGAAATCTATTCCTTTGCACGAAGCATCCCATTCGGAAACTCAACGACATTAATTACCTACGTCAAATATAGCGACAGGTGATCAAATGCACATCCCCAGCTGAGAAGTGCCTCTCGTGTGAACAGCGCATGCGCTGATATACTCTCGCAATAAATCAGATTGCCAACACAATGAACACTTCCGGTTCGCGGTGACCACTCAATCTGAGGAATGTATCGCCGGCGCTCGAGCCGCTCATAGAGTCACGTACCAGACCAACATCAGATTTAATGAGACTCTGACAATAACAGAAAAGGCAGCATTGTCCCAGGCGCCATTATTCAGTGAATTTCCGGGCCTGATATCAGACCGGCGTGACCTACTGAGCAACTGTGCGTCTGGAAATTAATCTATGTCAGTGGGGTGGAATCGTATGATAGATGGGAGATCAGGAAGCTATGGCCAGCATTCAGAGTCTGATATTGTCCACACAATATGATAAAGTGTTAATGCTTATGTCTGCTTGTAAATGATTGAAATGTAGACATGTTTATCAAGTAACCAATATATATGGCCAGCATGATAGGGCAAACAAGCAAAACATCTCTATAACCGGAGACCATGTGGAAACTGTCCATTATCAAAGCTATCATCAATTACCATATGATAATATTTCAGTCTCTTCGGATTCAAGGCCTGACAGACAGATATAGGTTATTCAGGGCCATGGCATATCCATGGTCATAAATACATGAAAATTAAGGTGTTTTATGATAAAACTAAAGAGATATTGGTAAAGATGACACTCTGAAGGAGGAAAGAAGATCATGACTAGTTCATACTGATGGAATGAGGTTCGGTTACCACAGTAACCACACTTAAACCAGATGTAGCCCCAGAGGAAATAGGATCAGACCAACACGCATGTGATAAGGTCACCTCCTAGGTGAACACCCGCCGTTACTTCTTCTGTCAGCCAACAAGCAAGATGCAACGTCATATCCGGTCTTAAGCACCGATTATCTTGGTGTATCAGAATATGCCATACGGTATATTCTTTTTGAGGACATTCAAGAAGACGAATTCAATGCAAAACCAATTTAAAGTGGGTCAATAAAGCACGATACTTTACGATCTTAAAAGTCGGCCATGATTCAAAATCACATTATATGCATGTGTCACTCAAACATCTGGGAGCGTCGTCAGTTAGATCCTAACTGCCTGTGACTGGCCCGTCCTGTTCGTGCTAAATGATTTAAAAAAGGGAATCATAGCTTTTCGAGACCAAACAATCTATATTTCTTCAGGCAATAGCCGTACTCATCCCTTGATCGTGATTTCATGTCAGTGGGGCTATTTTCGCTCACTAATAACGGTGGGAACGCTATCAGCCCTCGTGCCGTTGTTTTTGTCGTCTGCAACTGCAGGCGGGCGGTGATCGAAGCTTTGATCGCACGAGAGATTACCGATAATTTGTTCCCGACACCCACGTGTGATGGCCGGCAGTAACGCTTTGTCCGCGGGGCGAGCCAATCTCGGGCCGGGCGAATCACGGTGGCTCAGGGAGGAGAGGTAAAAAACTACCAGCTCCTACAAAATTATATTGTGCTCGTAATACAAATTTATATCAATTAAGGCGGGGACACCGCGGCGTTATTGAGCACATGCTGTGGGATCGTAAAGCGGGGCGGGTTTGACGGAGTACGGGGGGAGGGAGGTGGTGTTCGGCAAATGTTAGTTTGTTTTAAGACATGCAGAGGGCAAAATCATATTGATTCCTTCATATAGTGATTCAATTGAGCATATACTTGTGCACTCCTGGAAAGGACATAGGCAGAATGGGTTCAAAACCCTAAACCTATCTGGACAAAGAGCCAAAACCCAAAACTGGTAGATATTGGCTTTAATCCTTAAGGCGGTTGCCGCGCCAGCGGAGACTGAGCATTGTGTCGCTCCTGGGGATGAGGTAGAGACGGCGGCGGGCCGGGGACTCTACTGGGTCATCCCCGAGCCACCATAAACCTCCGGCCAGCAGTATCTCATCCCCCCGGGGGACGGGGCACAGTCGCCTCGCTAAGTGATCTTTGTGCTTTGCTGCGGTCCTGCCCTGGCTTTGTGTGAGACTTTTTTTTCCGCCCTCGGCTACGCTGCGGATAGATCATAGCACTTTATTTTGTCGTTGGATATTTGTTTTTACTTGGCCTTCCCCTGCCACTAAAGAGGCTATAAATGATGAATATATACATCTATGCATGCTAATCATTAAGAAAATATATTGCACAATTGCTCGACTGTGCCGTTAACTGAAAGCAGAAACATACCCATAAACTCTTTTGAGAAAGGAGGATGCTGTATATTTGAAACCATCTTTTACATTGTACCTTTTGTGATCAAACCTCCTCTCTTACACACCGCCAACTGCCGGCATGGCAACCACCTAGCAGCATCATATTCCCTGGTGTTTTCTAAGCGGGTCACGCCCCACCCCGAGTAGGTCATCGAACCCGGAAGGCACAGTAAAATGTAAACTAGATAACCTTTCCACTCAGCTGGAGGTTTGTACACATGCACCACGCCACCACCTCTCCTACTACAGTGCACAGTGTGAATGGATGAGGACTGATGTAATGGGACCTGACAAGTGCCTCTTAAAAAGCAGATATGCTGTTGCCACCGATAAATTGTGAATGCCGCCACATCGTGACCAGAACGTTTGATACAATAACTTTGTTTGCACATTACCAGGGTATTCTACTGACACGTCTGACACAGAATGTTAGGGATAGGGTACCACATGATCCGTGAATAGCGTATACCACTGCGCAGCCACCTTAGGCTTAACCGGGTAATATCGTTTCTGAATTCATAAAGAATTAATCCGGTACAAGATGAGCTATAAAATGGAATGATGACGTCACTATGATCTTTCGTTTTCAAGTATGCAAAGCGTTTTACTTAAAGATCTGAGCTATTAAACAAGACCGTTTTATTGACCGTAAAATTGTTCCGTATGAAAAATTAGAATAGAAAACAGGTTCTCCTGCAGTGACGACGCACCGCCTACCCTCACCTGATATTATGCAATAAATGTCGATGAATACAATACGAAACTTAAAGAGTGTCTCTATGGGAGCAATAAATAAATATGCTCGCCTCCCCCTCTAGTTGTGACCTAATCTTTGCTCGGTGAATTATGGCAAGGCGCCGCCAGAAAGTCCCAAATGGCCGCCAAACAATTCTGTTTTGCAATTTCTTTCTCCGCCAGCGATAACACAACGTAGCCATTATTGTTACAGTATTCTCTCTTATTTAAGCCAGTATGTGGTTATCTCCACATCTACAATACAGAGCTGCTGGTATTTCAAATATTGAAATTCCTGTTTCATTGTGATATGTAAAGAGAGTAAAGTCTACATTTAGGCAGCATGCCTATATTTGTGATGTTTATAAACCTGAAATATACTATTTCGGTGGTGTAAAAAAATACGATATTATTATTTGGTAAGGAAATGTTTCTCGTTTAAAGTGGCGTATGCGAAAAATCTTTCTTCATTACCGTAGGTCAGACATGCTGAGCTCATGAGACAGAGGCCAGTTTTCAGAAGCACATTTGATGTGTGAGAAACATATATTCTCTAACCGCGTAGTCACACCCTGAGCATAGACAATTTGTCTGCAACATCCTGATAAAAGGTCACGTTAACAAGACCCGTTGGTGATTTTTGTTTCTTGTGTAGAGTCCGGAGAGCAGAGACTGTGCTACATGAGGTGTTATACCAAAACCCTGGAGTCACTAATGTGCTCGGGTAAATAATTCAAACTGTCACAGGGCACCATTTGTAGACAATCAATCTTCACAAGTAGGAGAAGTGGGACAGAGGAAATCTCTGACAGTCGAGTGCAGACAGGAGACATGTGCACCTGTATATGTACAACACATGTAATTACAGAACTAATTTATAAAGCAGCAAATGTTGCGCATAAAGATTATCTTATCGGATTTGATGAATAGTCTCAAATCTAAATGCATATGGAGAGTTATTATAAGAGAAACATTAAAAATTCAACAATTGAAAGTTATAAATGTAATGACAATTTTCTTCAGTTTCTGCCTAAATAAAGTAGAACACAACACCTCCAGTATATATATATATATGTCTTTGATATTTGTATATATACTAGCAATTGTTACCTGCACTGCTGGTATTGCTAGTAACTATTGGAAATAGTGCTCTCTCCCTCTCTCCCTCTCTCCCTCTCTCCCTCTCCCCCTCTCTGCCTCTCCCCCTATCCGCTACACAAACGAACATTTGTGACCCAGTTGCCTCGCATGTGTGACCCAGTTTCGTGACCAAGTTCCGAATGTTCGGCAAATGTCACGTTTTGACACTTTGTCGAAGTTTTAAAGTTGCCCATCAGATACAGAATCACAATTTAACAGATTCTGCCGACTGAGAATCCGCCGCTTCTCCCCAAAACTCCAGAAATGGGGAGCACAACTTTTTGCTTGATGAAATTATATATAGACTAGCTGTTGTTACCCGCGCTCTGGATGATAAGTATACTTGCGGATATGTGTCATAATCTTAAATAAATAGGAGTTGTTTGTTCACCCCGTATGTAGATTGTTAAGGTTTTATAAATTAGAAGGACTCAATCTTGGCGTATCAATAGCGATATAAGACATATATGAGTAACATTCCCTCCAAAGTTGGTCACTAGTATTACGTCTAATGATCGTAAATAAGCTGGCTTGAATTTAATTGATGAGATTGCTGTCGGCAGCGCGGAAAATCAAGGTCAACATGACATGTGGCGTCTGTAACGTAACCTCAGGGTTTAACACGGTGATGTTGTTGGCAAGGGTGACTAAGTCACCTTAAGTAACCGCGCACCTGACCACACACAGCAGCCTCCTCGTCAAACTGAGACGGAGTTATGGCCCCAGGTGTGCTCTGATGGAATCCTGCCCACTTGTGTCGCCGCACGTCTAACGAGCACCCAGTCGGAGGGACAAGTTCTCTGTTTTCTCGGCATCCCCTCAAACCGCACAATACCCTTAGAATCAGCATGGCCTGGCTTGTGGCTGTGCTGTATGATTTACACCCTTTGCATATATAATAAATTGAATCGACCCGCTCGGCTTTTATACATTAAAGGCGACAAACTACGCCAATGCGCCAGATTTATTCATCAGGATACCAAAGATGATGTATAAATAACTTTAAATCATATGTCAAGACTTAGATTCAGACATCATCAAAAGTACACTGCTAAAGGACTTTAATACCAGACTTGCTGAGTCTAGATCGGGAGTAATGGTTTTCAGTGTCCCGGTATGTGTACGGCAATGAATGGCTTATAGCTTACTGTAGAACTCATTTAGATTGCTACCCATTTTTTCATAATTATGAATATCTTTCCAGACAATCATGAATTCATAAATGGATGCTTAGTGACGCTAGCAGATACATTTTGGGATGGCTTATATTTACTGTAATGGACATAAATATACCACGTTACACTGAATCCAATTAATCCTCGGATAGGTTGGTTTAATTGTACGGAACGCCATGCACCAGGATTAGGGGAGTCGAGGCAAGAGCTGCGGCGGAGGCAAGAAAAGGAGCAGAGAGGCCGGGGTCCCAGGGGAGGGAAATTACTACCTCTCCGAGAGAAGCGCGGCGAGGCTCAATATTCCCTATCCCTAATACATCAGAGCTGTCTTGTGGTAATTTGCCGAGATTATCAGGATATGTGCGAGCGGTTGTAAACCTGAGAAACCGATGTATCCGTGAGCCGCTGTCTCTCTGTCTGCGGACTGATATTATTTCTACACCCTAATTATCCTCGTTCCTTGGCAACTCGCCACTACTGGGACATATAGTGGGGAAGAATTATTGAGTCGGAGATGTGAATCCGTGCTTTATCTTACCAACTTTCTCATGTTCTCACGTCCTCATGAGGTCGGAATGAGACTTGATAAAAACAACCACCGCAGATAAGCATATGAAAAGTTATCGATGACTTGGAGTACACACACAGTTGGTCGATGGCGTGATGGTGAATGATGATGGCCGGGTGAAGTATTCGGAAACGGGGTATATTAAATCAGCGCTACAAATCACTTTTTGACAAAGAGTGCCAAACTTGCAGCAGGCAGAGTTTCCTGTTTGAGGCCCCACCAATCAAAGCGAGCTGATTGAGCAAAGACCCCGACTTTGACATAATTTGTAATTTGAAAAAGATGAGCAGTTCTGGGAGATTTGTCCGTGGTGATTTGCTGATAGTCTGAATTAATAAGCAGTAACAATATTAATGGTTGAACAGAGAGCAACCCTATCAAAATTCTAACAGATTTACAGTCAGTATCTCGGGATACTTCAGAAGGAATCAAAACCACAGGAAGGAAGATATATCACTGTCTGAGCAGATTACTACGTATATCATAACAATAACGAGTGGTGTGTGAGCTCTTTCACAGAGTCGATTTTGAAATATGCGACCATCTGTCACACAAGAGACTTGTTTGCACATGAATGATCTATTAAAAGTATATTTTTGGCATATTGCTCACTGTATCATCATCTTCTGTGTCTATAATCTACAAGACAATGTGGCATTGCAAGGACAATTCAGCATGAAAAGGCCAATTCGGGTGGGAGAAACGTAATCGGTTACTCCATATTGTGTATTTTCCAATATGCAAATACCGAATTAGAAGTGTTTTTATCAGTTTAACAGTGTTGTCAATGAAACGTCAATCCGCAGACTTTGAGGTTCCACCTAGAAAACACCCCCCGCCGATCAGCCAAAAATAACTATTATCTGTCGTCTGAAACTGTGCCAGCTTTAAATCGGCTTTAATATGACAGCCCACAAACGCCCTTTCATATACCACTCCCCGGGCCTCCATCGTCCTCTTTAGGAACAATTACGACCCATTGCTGTCCGCGACCAAATTTAACTGCTGACGACATATTATTATGCTCTCGCCCCAATTCAGCCTCGATTGTTATTCAGAAGCAGCGATGAAGTGTGGCTTCCTGTCGCATATTTCGCGTGTCACACTCCAGTAGCTCGCTGGGGCGGTAAAGGCTCTGACGGGGAGAGCTTGTTGGTGTTTAGCGAGGACAGACGCTCAGATGTCAGTGTCTGGGGAATGGTAAAACACCCCGTTCTGAAAACCAGTGACTTCGACTAGAGTTTCACTGCCAGCATAGCGGCGTCACATCATTCCTCTCATGGAGGACCAAATACATATAGGAACTTTGAATCCGGCCTAAAAAATCAGTTATTGCGACGTTTCTATGGTTCAGATGTCACCCTCCGAGAGTTCGGCGATTTCTTCTGAGAAGATCTTTAATCATGATTTTAGACTTCACTCGATTAAAGCAAATGATTCTAGTTTTACTGTCTCTTTTATCATCTCTGGTAGAATACAGTTCGACGCAAAAACGTGCACATTGAAGTTCTTAATTGCCCCTTACTTTCTAACTTATGTTAAGCATTTGATAATGGGCCTGTGCGACTCTGTTGCTGTAAAACCTTCCTCTGATTGTTTGATCGGTCGTGACTGGTAACAAAAACCCAGAGGATAACAGCAACATTATTTCAAAGTGCCGAATCATCAATAAAATACCAACCTTATTACCTGCGCTTTGTACCCGTCACCCGTCACGTCCATGACCTACTTATCTTAGAGTCGCGAAGGTCATTCTCAATCTAGGATTTCATATCTAGTATATTATGCATCAGACCGGACTTCACACTCACTAATGGCGTGTAAATTGAAATAACGGCATAATGGCTGGTCACTCTTTCTCAACATAATTCGTTACCGGGAAATAGAGCAGGGGCGGACATTGCATGCTGTATAAGTCCTTGTCCGCTGTAAAGAGAGTTCTATTAATGGATGGGTGAGTCGGAGAATATATCTACTGGAGGACACCGAGCACACCCTTTGCTTAATAGCGGAGGTAATTCCCGGGGGTCATTGACGCGGTCCTCCTCGGAAACATGTCTCCTGCTGAGCTAGAGAA
>JAXGGS010583468.1:0-10366 GCA_035585475.1 Armandia brevis | reverse complement strand
ATCGCGGGGTGTATCGGAAACATACATTAAGCCACAATAGAGCGAGCGAGGCATTGCATTGTAACATCCAGCACATTACAGGGGACCACCTTGTGGGGCGAATTCTCCGAACACCAAATTAGCGGGGTGCTCACAACCAGTTTACATATAATATATCAACAAGGTCAGGATAATATACAAGTGAATGGTAACTCGGGAGAAACCTTGAGCGCTTGTAAACTGTAATAATGACAAGGTGTCAAACAGTTCCACTTGGCTGAGTGTGTATAACATACAGTCGAACTTCTATATAACATGGTTTCCTATAACGCGGGTCTCCCATGTCCCCGATCTGCATGTATCTGTTGATATCTATAACGCGTGCCAGTGGAGACGGATAGGAAAACAAGACACGTCCTTATAACGCGTGTGAGGTTTGTTCTCAGGAACCCGCGTTATAGCGAGGGCCTCCTGTAGATGCTGGCGGGTAACAGGTTAATGAAGAAAGAACGGTTTCATGTTTCCCCGGTAACTGACAGGTGTAAGAGCGGCTGACAAGACACCTGTAACAAAGGTTACCCCCCACCAGACACCAGACACATACTTGGCAGGCGTGAGTCGCACAGCCAGATAAACGACGACGCTTTATGGCGGTTCTTGGCATCAGCGGCCGAGTCATGTGACGCCGTGGACCCCCTTTCTTGTGGTTCTTATGTCTGCTGGCAGGCGGCCACTGTCAAACGCTCCGGGACGCTTCAACATCAACTCATAATACAGAGGTGAAATATTTGACGCGTGTCATCGTTAAAACACTGGCCAGGTATTTGAATGACATAATTGTCACATTGTTTTGCTGCTCGCGCGTGTGTGTGTGAGTGTCTGTATGGAGACAAGGGAGATGAGGGAGATGGCAGCTCTTACCTGTCAGAGATTCGTCTCTGTGTGCGCATGTGAGTCTGTGAGCTTGTGTGTGAGTGTCTGTATGGAGAGAGGGGTGAGGAGGGAGAGGGAAGCTCGGACCTGACAGAGATTAGTCTGTGCGCGTATGTGTGCCTGTGTGGAGAGGGGACCTCGGACTTGACAGAGATAAGTCTCTGTGTATGTGTGTGCGCGAAGTGAGGGGAATCCATGTCTAAATAAATGTCTAAATGATCAAAGTCATCAATTCAAAACTTTAATTAATATTATAGTTGTGTAATTATAATTTAGTATGCCAAACTCCTGGCTGATAAAGTAAATCATAATTAAACAGCATACAAGTTTATTTGTTACATACATCCCAATGAGAGAAGCCATTAAACCATATATTACAACTTTTATACAAAAGTAACTAGTTCTTGAATTCGATTGACCCTGTATTTACTAATATGTTATATAATTTACTGTCACAGTTTACCATAATTGAGATGCCGTTATATTATGTTGCTATGCTATTTCTAACCACACTTGGACCTAGTGTTTATACCACAATGCCTTAGATAACACTTAATCACTATACACATTTAAGAATGCTCAAACCACAACTGATTCTATGATACATATAAATATAACTATATAATAATGCTGTCATGTAGTTTCTTACGAGTCAATTACACACATTTTTCATGGAATTGCAAGGATTTAACTATCTTTTCTAAAACACACTATATCTATTTTTAATTTCACACAATAGACTGCAATACTGTATCATACAATGATAGCATTACCTAGCACAAAATCACATTAGTGTTTCCTCTTTCTTTTAAAAACCATGGGCTTTCGGGAGCATTGTACACAATACGGGAATAAATCCGGATCTTCAAGATTTAGGTTACTTCCTTCACCACAGTGTACACAGACAGCATCGAAGCATGCTGAGCTGTAGTATGGTGTTTCTACATTGCTGTTACAGTTTATATTTGCGCGAACATATATAGTGTCAAGGAGAGCATCAATTTTACAGTTGATGATTCCTTTACCATCCTGTAAACTAGCACCACAAGAGTAAGAATACTTATCCAAGAATTCTTCTAGAGTCCTTCTTTCATCGTGTCTTACTTTTCTCTTGGCATACATGCATCTAGGTTTATCACATTCTGAGCAAAGCAAAACCTAGAATTATCCAAATATAATTAGGGTGATATTGTAAATAAAATACGCTTTTATTTTACAGCACATTTAAAACTAGAATATGTCTAATACAGATTGTTTACACATAACAGAACATATGTAATATTCATTTTTTGTATTAGACTGATCGCAAATGGCATAGTTACACCTTTAATACATAATAATACCAGGGCAATTGACTTGAATTTAAGTGCTTTTTGTGTTTATTTGTTATCTGGGGAAGAAGGGTGAGGGATTATTTTGATCTGAAGGGAAGGATTATAAAAGTTGTATTCTATTTCTAAAATGACAAAAGAAACTAATCCATTTACTTTAGGCAAGCTAAAATCTTGATTCATAGAAAATGTAGTCTCACCTTTCCAACGTTTGTAGCTGTGTGGCCTGAAGGGTTGAAGGGCATCTGGTGCTTTTGTTTGTCTCTGATGATTTTGGATGGGCAAAACTTGTCGTTTGTTGGCCTCCCATACACCTCTTCAAATGGCTTGTAATGGCCCTCATCGCCTATGATGAAATACATAAATGATGGCAAATTATTGAATGGTTTATTTTAAAATATATCTGAAACTGCAAAGACATATAAATTGTGAATAACTAAAACTTAGTAGAACACTGAAACTATAGATGGCTTACATTGATCAGGTGCAAGACTAATACGACTATTAGATAAATCAGAACATATTAAGAATATCAGATATATTTATATATGTTTACCTGGTTCTGGATCAGGTATACAATGTAAGGTATCAAAAACCTCCCGTGGGGCACGTGGTGGCAAGCATAGATGGCAGTCATCCTTCCCACACTTCTTCAGTACATAAAAGTACTGCCTCTCTACTGCGCAGTGTTCCAGATATTCCATCAAAATCTCTCTGCAAAATATTGTTAACCATTGAAACTAACATGTTTCAACAGGCTTTTATCCCTGTCCTTAGAAAAATGGACAATAATTGTGATCTTTTATACGATCACTGCATTATTTAAGATGTATAATATGCTTTGATGAGTAACTATATATATAACTTTCTGTGAAAGTATCGGAGTGTGCACATGAACACTAAATAACACTCATGATCTAGAGCAAATAATTATTCAATGCATGTATACCACTGGTTTAGTAAAAGATGGGGCATACTAATTCCAGGTAGTTCATCTAGGTTCAAGACTAAAGACTTAGGTTTACACATTACACATACAGGAGGAGTAAGATTGTAAGCTAGAATGATATTTATTGTATGCATGAGTATTTTTACCTCTCCTTTATAGCTTTACGTAAGCTTTCCTGATCCAATTTACCGACAGGTATTTCGTCATCAATCTTTCCAAGTTCCTTCCAAAGGTCACACATTATAGGTAAAGAACATGCTTGGAAGTACTTGAATGGCTTCTCCTTTAAAGACAGCCGGCTAAATAGACTGTACAGCATTTCCTGCAAATAATAAATCATGTTAAATTTGGGTACAAAAGTACAAGTTGTATATAAAACACTACACAAAGCAGGTAAACAAAGGCCAGTAAATATTTTGTCATGCTACTTAAACCTTAAGGCTGCATAGAATAAATTAATTGATTCCCCCTGCTGAAAAACAGACTTTTACAGCCACAACAATAAAGACTTACTCTGTGCAGCCTCACAGGAACTATGTCACAGTTACCTCATGTCAGGATACAAATAGGGTGAGCCCTATTGTGTTCAAATCTCTAAATCTGCCCTATGCCAGATGGTGTTTATTTATTTCTGGGATAAATTCCATCTCCCTGTCTTCTATTTATATAATGCTCTCCAATTTCTCAGCTCTCCCGACATAATGCACAAGAAAGATGCACAATTAACCCCAACTACCTATGATACTGTGTATGGGGACATGAGGTAATTGTGATGTGACAAAACAACAAATAATGTGATTAATTAAACAAACAATTATTAATCATAAAACTAACTGCATATTCAAAAGGATTCTGTTAATACCTAACATACTTCATTGTACAACAATTATGTTTTATCAAGTGGATATAGTAGGCATCTTAACTATCATGTACATTTTAGTAACATGCTAAATTATTTGATAATGTCTGTGGTTCATGCATAATGAACTTTAAGTTGGAACCTTCACTGGATGGATGCTGTCAAGTATCGCTTCTTTCAAGTTTGGATCACTTGCAGCCTTTTGTCTCAATCCTGCTTGTGTAGACGTCGATTTGATTGCTTTCTCAAAACAGTCTTCCATTCTAGATCTTTCAAGTCCAACACATTGCAGTGCTCTATTTAGGAGTGGCATGACTCTCTCTGGAGGATTCATCCATGAACCTTTTGGGGGTGTCCGCATCAATACCAGCATGTCATAGTTGTTGGACAGAAATAAACATAACATCGCCATTTGAACTGATAAGTACGTACACCGATGATCCGGACCACCATCTGTGTAAAGCAGTAATATCGGCTTATCTATGTGTTCCATATCCAAACAATCTTGCAACTCTGCTGCATGCCTGAGTGGTGTAGAGGGTTCCAGAGCCAAATCCTTCAATCCAACGTATACCTGACCCCTGTAGAAAGAATTGCTGATGTTGTCTGGAATGTCGACTATCATGAGAACGGACGGAATCACACTAAATTTTGTAAAGTCATGGTCAGCTGCTGTGAACTGAACACCATCAGTAGTGATTACTCGTCTTCCACGTTCTGCTGCAGCCACACGCACTCCGGGCTCTCCAACTTTAACATGGTGTTTGTCATCCTCGCATACCAGTGTTGCGTGGTCTCTATACTTTACGGCGAATTCTCGAAGATACTTGAAAAGTGCAGCCGCATAATGACTGTCTTCATGTTTAGCTCTTAATTGCCTTGATTGCACAGCATAGCGAACATTGAGTTTTCCTGTATGTCGTTGAGCACTGTGATAGGCAGGGTTCCTTGGAGCAAACTGCCAGTATAACCACTGGCTTGAGGGAATAGGAGTTCCTTCAGGGCAAGTTTTAGAAATCTCAGAGTGCAAGTCATTCAACGAAATAGCTGTAGCCATGTGTGTTGTCAAATTGTGTCTACGATCACAGACCGCTGTTTCTACAACATTATTGATGTATGTCTCCGCTGCATCAAGGAAAACTTCAAAATGATCCGGTCGAGAATTGAAGCGTCTTAAATCTATTACCAATCCTACATCTTCCATCTCAAAAGCTTGTTGGACCCGGTCATCAATTTCCTGCTCAGTCTCATTAGAAGGTCCAGAACAATCACCTGTCAATTCCCTGTAGAGGTACCTCAATACTGCTGGCCTCTTTTCGTTGGTCATAAGGGTGCACTTCTGAATGAACAACTTACGCATAGCTCTTGAATGAAAAACTTGAAGAGGAATACTGTCAATCACCTTAATAGTTTCTGTCTCTCTTGAAGCAATTTCGGAACGCCATATAAAGTTCATAGTGCCCAAGTTGTTCCCGTAAGCTACTTTATAACAGGTACACAAGTGGGAAACTGCTTTAGGCAAGTTCTCAATATAAGTTCGCCTTTCTCTTGGTAGCATGTCATGTGTATAAGTATCCACAGATATTGGAGTGTACAGATCAGAGTTCTCTAAGGCGGTATTTAAACTGTTATATTTCTCACGAAATGCTGGGCTGATCACTTGGATTGGATCTAAATGTTTTATCTCTCGATTGTTAAGCGGGTCACGAACTACTGTCTCGGAAGCTGCATTTTCCTTTACTTGGTTTAGCTTTTCCTTGAGATATGAGTAATACTTAAAGATAGCTTCAGAAAAACTGCTGAGTACCTGCTTCATTTTGGCCCATCCATCATTTGAGAAGAAAGGTTGCATCAGTAGATTCTCTATTTCTTGACAATGCTCATTCAATGTATCCATCTTCAACTGTGACCGCTTGTGTTTCGTCTTTGCTGAATTAAATACATTAAACTCCCATATTATGCACTGGTGAGGTAGACTTCACAGCATTTCATATTATAAGTAACGCTGCATAAATGATTAGATTCTCAAGCCCTCAAGTAAGGTGCTGGGGCCTTTTTATGATAATTTGTTGGATTTTCATTACAAAAATAGGGGGTGCGGCTGAGAAGGTGAGGGTTATATTTTAAATTTAAAGAAGGATGGTGGGGCAGATACATTTTATATTTATTTCGAGACCGTAATGAAAAAGAGGGGGGGGGGGGGCTCCAGCCCACGCCGATGGGTGTGAGAAACTATTTAATAATTTTATGCAGCCTTATAATGCATCACTCAGGACACTGTGAGTTGCTCGAATTAAACATTGAAAATCCTGAATGCATCAAAAAGAATGAAAAGGGCAACAACAAATTGTGAATGGTATCTTCTAAAATGCTTTGGTGAGATTGGTTAATCTTCTAAACATTTAATAAAAAAATGTCAATCATCAAACAAATATCAAACAACATAATATATATTCCAATTCACCTTGAAGTGAGTGCTACTCTGTACTATAAAAGAATGCTAGTGTACTTATCATAAATACTTACTAGGATTGTTTTTTCCAAAGTATTTTGTGATATCCTGCGGAATGTGACATGCTCGACTTATAAACTTTCCATGGTGTGGATCCACAGACCTGAAATTCAATTATATTTTTAATTAAATGTCAATAATTATCATTTGGCAACATTTGTGTTTAAGGATGTCCAAAGATTAAAGGCTATACTTGATTAGTTTAAAGTTAACAACTAAAGTTAATTTACCTGAAATATACAAAATGAACCTTATGAATTTTCACCGAGATAATTTATAATGCCAATTGTATCAATGACTTACCATATGATATTAGTGATGACTGTCACTGCTTCCTTAGCTAGTTTATCAGACACTGACTTGGGGAATCCAACCCCATTGTCACTGAGATCTTGAATAAATTCATTATATAGCTCGATTTTCTTGTTAATCACATGGGTGTGTTTTTTGGGAAGAAATGGTTTACTTCTTCCAGCCATTAGTGTTTCAAATAGGTTGGTAGAGCCTTCTGCACTGGTATTTCCATCGTGTGGTGTGTTCACCTTAAAAGTGACAAACCTGAAAATGAAATGGCTAAATGTAATTAAGTACAATCAAAAATCAGTATGCTGCAAATATAATTATACATATTTATGTCATCCCCCTGACATCACCATCCACCCAGGCACACACACACAGACTTATCTCTGACAGGCCCGAGCTCCCCTCTCCACACAGGCACACACACACACAGACTTATCTCTGACAGGCCCGAGCTCCCCTCTCCACACGGGCACACATACACACAGACTTATCTGACAGGTCCGTGCTCCCCTCTCCACACAGGCACACACACACACAGACCTATCTCTGACAGGCCTGAGCTCCCCTCTCCACACAGGCACACACACACAGAGACTTATCTCTGACAGGCCCGAGCTCCCCTCTCCACACACACACAAACACACACACACACATACACAGACTTATCTCTGTCAGGCCCGAGCTCCCCTCTCTCTACACACAGACATACAATGTGAGACAAATACTGCATAGATTAAAAGATAAAACCCACCTTCCAAACAGCTCAATTGCATCCTTGGCACTTGCATCTTCTGTTATGGGTTGTCCTAAAGTTGACTGGTCTTTGCTGATATAACACTGCAGGTATGAGTCTTCATATACAGGCAGTGAAGTTTCCTGTTCAGTTCTTTTTTTATATATCTCACGTAAAGTGTCCTCCTGAAGGTACTTTTCAATCTTGAACGGAAATACTCTTGACCCACACACGATCTTGATAGACACAAGAATTCGCTGATCACTGAAATATAAAAGAAAAAAAAACGTAAGGTTTCAGAAAAAGGCACAAATATTTTTGATATAAATTAATTATTTATCAACTCAGGTAAGGGTAAGGCTACGTAAAACGAATGGATAGTTTCTCAGGCGTCCACTTTTACGTGTTAGGGGGGTGTTGGCAGCAGGTCAAGATTTTTTTTAAGTAATACATAGAAGGAGGGTTAGGCAGGTTTATATTTATTTATTTTTCTGGAATTGTAATAAAAAAGATGTGATTTGGTGGGGGGGTTGGGTCTCTGGCCCAAGTGGACAGGCCTAAAAAACTACTTGATAATATTATGCAGAGTGACATATAGTTCCCAATTAATCAATTTAAGGCTATTTTCAAAAATCTCCCACCTTATCAATCCAAGTAAACTAAGACCATATAAAATTATTAGGTTCTTCCTCCCTACCCTATTTTCATATCTTGATATCTATGAGAAATAGTTAAAACACATGCCCCTCTATTTTGTAATTGATAATTTGATAAAAATAAACTAATGCACCTATTTCTCCAAATTTTAATATAATTAAAAACCTGCCCACCCCCGATAACATTGAAGACAAATTAAGAACTGCTGCCCTCCCAAATTACTGGTGACCAAAATAGAAACCGCCTTTAAAAGGTGGCACACACTCCCCCTCTCCAGCAAAATAAAAGCTTCAGGATCAATTTAATTATATTGTTGGCCTAATGTGGACTACGATGCACTTATATGTTTTGATTCTGTCAAATACGTAGTTAAATTGTACTGACGTCTATAATAATAGCAGATGCAGTGAATCAACCAATTTCCTAATCATATAAGAATGGGACTCTTAATTGACTGTTGATACAGCTATAAAGGCTCCATAGAAACTCCCGTGATAAGTTCCTAAATAATCGGTGATTCGTATACTATTAATGTAAATCGGGTACCTAAACATCCTCATTACCAGCTTGCGGCTTTGTAAGCGTACATGTCTGGCACCGAAAGGGATACGTACTAATATAGATACAACTCAGATCACATATTTATCTACAGGAAGCGGGATTTACTTCTAATCAATGCACTACGCCTTTGATATAGTAGGGTACCTCCCACAAGGCATTATTGACCAGCACTAGTCTAGGTACTAAATTATTGATTTGCATGAAGAGGACCTTGTGCTGCCTCCCAGCCAAATGTCAACATGATTGTGGGTCCTAATCTGTAACGTTATTACTAAATACTTGGTGATAGGTTTAATAGCTTTTAATAAAAGTGTGAAATTACAAGTGCGCCTAGTAATGCCGCACCGACATTCATTTGGACAAGAGTAGCTTGTAAGAAATATCACTTCTGAAGATATTATATCGTAGAATATTGCAAATTGCATGAAAGCGATTAAAATGTAGTTGCTCGAGGAGGCGGGTTAAGGACTGTATGAGATCTCTCAGTATATCACGTAAAAACGATCAACATTTATACAATATTTCAAGATGAGGTAAAACATTCCATTTAGTTTCATTAAAAGAAACAGAGCCAGACTACCGTACTGTAAATGACTAATGTATGAGTTCAAATTGACTTCCATATCACGCACGAGTTAAAACTTCATCAACCGATGATTTTAAATACTTTATTTTGTTTTACCTCTGAGTTATTGAATCTATCACTGTGGCTTAATAATGAAGGATATAAATCAGCCAGCCTTGAAATTTACCGTAGTCGTGTGTGGGTGTGTGTGTGTGTGTGTGTAGTCGGGGTTTCGAGTCTGGCAGAGATGGGGCTCACCGATACGACAGTATGTGTGTGTGTGAAGACGGGGACTCGGGCCGGTAGAGATTTGGACGTGATGTAGCTTAAAAATTAAAACAAAACGCTAGTGCCATCTCGATTAGGCAGATGCAGTTAGACGATCGAAGTGAGGTAGATGCGGCTGCTTTATAAAACACATGTATTATTATGTATTTAACTGATTCACATTAGGTAAAGTCACATTGGGATGCTTAGTTCTCATGAAACACACGTCAAATAGGCGTATTCGGAAAAGTATAAATTTTAGTGCAGATATATATATTACCCTACAACTGGTTTAACAGTTTAAAGTCCAGACAAATCATGACTCTGCTAATGTTAACGGGAGATAAAGAAATAAATACCTTTCACAAGCCATCGCAAGAGCACGGGTGGTACTGGTCTTCTACGCACGGAATGTAATCTAGAGCGATATACTACCTTAAATAGAAAGTACGTTAAAGTATAATAGTCTGTCAGTAAACACGGCACTCAAAAGTTTCTATCATGCTCTATAGAACTTTAGGTGTAACAACATACAAAATTTGAACAACTCACCTTTCTGAATCAGCAGGAAAAGTGCATTGAAAATAGGACTCGATCGAGCCGCTAGCTATCTACTCTGTCGCCGTGACTGTGAGTCACTTCCGGTTTCGATTTCTTTACTCGAGATACGTTTTTTTTTTTTTTTTTCCGTTTTTTTTTATATTGAAAATGGATAGT
>JAXGGS010583357.1:0-10369 GCA_035585475.1 Armandia brevis | reverse complement strand
GGGGGGAGCGGGGGGAGATGGCGGGGGAAGGTAATTGATACATTATGTATAAAAATGGACATTAAAGTAGACTTTGCTGCATCGACTATTAACCATTATTATATGTCAACTATGTTGCCCTTTTAACAACCAAAGGTCAACCAAGAGGACGTGATTACCTATATTTTGCGAAACGTAATAGACTTGTTGGCCTTTATAACAAAGAGAGTGCTCATTACTCTAATCCCTACAGCATTAATATGTCGATTAATAAACAGCCAGTTCCTTCTCCGCGGCATTTAGCACGAAATCATTCAAAATATATTTTTTACTGTTTTGTAACATGCTATCAAATGAAATCAACTAACCTCATTCTTTCTATGGTTAACGCCATTGTCATGGCTAGGAGCTTAAAGCAAGGGGGACATGAAACACCCCGAGGTGAAAAAAAGAGATCAGAGTTAACAGCTTAGGACGAGAATTTACCAGACCAGGTGGGGTAGCGATAAGTGTGAGACATCTTCCAGGTAGGAACTAATATTCATCTTTTTGTTTTGGATCTGCGAGGGGGTAGCGTTACACTCTTGATCCGCTTGTGGCTACGGCAATGCGGTTGTAAGAATGATGCTTAATATGGGTGTTCATCTGACCGCCTTCAAGCCCTTTCCTAGGGATATTCTTCTTCATTTGGTAGTCTTAAATATTCTTGCAGAGGCAACTCGGGGTGGTTTTATCGATTCTGGCAATGGTACACAACATCCCTGTATCTCATTCTGCTATTCACTCTGATTCTGGCCAGCAACATTGTTATCATCATTTGCATAAACCTAGCTAATAAAAAGAGATCCAAGCTCAGTTATGTCAACAAACAAGCAAATCAAAGAAACCGATCCGCCACTGTCATGCTGGTCGTTGTTGGTGTAGTATTTCTAGTCACCAACACCCCCAGTGTCATATATAATGTAAGTGATGCTTATGATATTTGGCATCTTCGCCAACCGAATATGGATCAATGAAGGGGTAGTATAGTCCGGGGGCTCTCAATGGAGCTGTTCTGATGGAGAGCAGCTGCCAAAATCCATCATCATCAGAACAGTTATCTGTTCTACTTCCAACAATTGATCTGCAGTCATTATAGCTGTTCGGCTGTTTTGCTGCCAATGTTAAGATTTAATACTTGTTTTAGCTATTCTGCTGGCAAATTTGCTCAGCGTTTGCTAGTAGTATGTGTACATCAGCCAATCCACGGTAGGCGACTCGATAATGTGAAAATGTGTTTGATAGTTGCCGTAAATCTACAGGAGAAATCTGTTTTTTTAATGTGTGTATGTGTAGGACGCAGAGACAACATTTTTATTTTATTTTCAAATTTCTGTCTGGAATTTTCAGCAATTAAAGTGAGGAATTGGCTCGTTTTAGGCCGTTTTTCACGTTTATTGGTGAGTTCATGGGTTTGCATCATCATATTTGGTACTATTCGGTAATGTGAGGTTAATTACGATAGCGATAGCTTTAGGAATTAACCTGTGTTATATTTAAAGTAAGGTTGTTACGTTTACGTGCGAGCCGCTATAAGCGGCGTAGTACGTAGAGCGCGACGTGCAGTTGTTGACGTGTGACGTCACTGCACGAGCGCTGCGCGAGGGGGCCGAGGGTTCATTTTGAGTTCTCTCCTCGGTCCCAGCAGACCGTATAACAGTCGCTCTACCAAATTTTAGCCTAGATCTACGTTTACATACCGTTTTTCTATATATATTTAGGCTAAAACAGAGCTTCAACAGCATGGCAGATAAAGCAGCTGCGAATAAACTTGCCGGCGGGAAGGGCAAGTCCAAACGCGGACAGAAGAGACCAAGGACGGATACGGACGCTGGTGAGCCGCCTGCACCAGTGACTATTCCTATCGACCAAAACGTGTTTTTGTCATTAAAAACGACGTTAGAAGAGATGACCGCGCGTTTTGACAAGCTGGAGGAAAACCAAGACAGCTTTAACAAGAAACAAGATGATCTCGCAGTCCAACAGAAGTCTCAAGGGATGGCGCTATCTGAGAAGATCGACAGTGCCAGGTCCGACAGCCAGCCTTGGCAGAGGCAATGGTGTAAGAGACAGTACGATATTAATCGTAACGTTCTCAAGAAGATCGCAGCAGCGGAAGCCGAACTGGAACGGAAGAGTTACGCTAAGGCTTCCGAGTACATCGCAAAAGGTAAATTGGAGCTTAATCGCCGGAATATTAAGCTGAGCATAGCTGACGAGACAAAGGCGTCTCACAGTGTGTTACTCGACTTTTTGACGGCGCGTTTTAAGTCGTCAGAGGTGGACATGGAGAAGTTCAGGCAAGCGGAGTTACAGCACCTGGATCGTCTGCTTTTGCGAGCAGAAACCACCAGGAAGCAGGGAGGAAAGCCGGACAGGGAGAACCATTCGGGGAAGTACTTCGGCGGGTACAAGAGTCAACGTACGGATCACCCCAACGTGCAGTTACAGGATAAGAAGTCGGAGAAGTCGCCGTCCACGGACCCTTGCTGGGTGTGTAAGAAGTTGGGCCACTGGGCTAGCGAATGCCCCAGGATTAAAAGATCAGATGATGAATGTGAGTATGATATTGTTATGTTTTTTGGTTGTTGTTGATGCAAGTGCAAACACGGTACTTGTGAATGATGTTTAATACGCCACACTGACGGGCACGTACATGTATTCAGATCAGAAGAACCTGATCTATTCCGGTACTCGCAGCACGCGTACGGGGTTTTCGTAAGAGTTTCTGTGTTGTTGCTAGGTGACGCGAACATTTGCGTTCCGGAGATGTCACTTGTGTTTCCTTCGGATAGCATTTGGGAACGGGCACCGGTTGTTGTTGTTGTGACGTCATAAACGACATACACGCGCGTGGCGCGAGGTTACTACTAGTATACGTCATACAGTGACGTATAGAGAGGGGTTTAGTTTAAACAGTGTTAGCAAAACATGGCGCCGCACATGAGCAGAAAATATCAGCCGACAGTACTGGCTGCGACTATATCCGAATATCAAGACAGTGATAAGGATATATGGTAGTCGGTAGACTAAAGCCGTGTTGGCAGTTCTATAAGGACATAGGTGCTCCACAGCATATATTGGACATTATTCAATACGGATACAAGTTGCACTTTGATAAATGCCCGCACGCGTTTGAGGCCAAGAATAACAAGAGCAGCCTCAAATATGCGGATTATACACGCAAAAGTATCGACGATCTGGTGGCAAAAGGTGCGGTTGAGGAGTTGGACTATGAGCCTAGGGGAATAAACGGTCTTACCGTCAGTAATCGCAACGGCAAACTGAGATTGGTGCTGGACTGTCGCATCATTAATGAATGGCTGGCTACTGAAAAGTGCAAGTTCGAGGGACACGCTGTTTTAGAACAGTTTTTAGAGCGTGATCAGTTCGTTATTCAATTCGACATTAAGTCGGCATACCATCACATTGAGGTGGCAGAATGTGACCGTGACTGGTTGGGGTTTAAGTTTTGCGATGATGACGGGAATTGCAGGTATTTTCGTTTTCGAGTATTGCCGTTCGGCCTGGCTCCCGCCGGATTAGTGTTTACAAAGGTACTCAGACCTTTAGTCGCACACTGGCGGAGTCAACAGCTGAAGCCAATCACGTTTCTAGATGATGGTCTAGCATTTAGCGATTGTGAGGAGAAAGGCATCGAATCTGCGACAATTATCAAATCGGACTTGTTCAACGGAGGTTGGGTTACTCACAAAGTAAAGAGTATCTGGCAACCTTGCAAGGTTGTGTTATGGTGCGGAATTGTTTACGATTTTGAGCAGAACATGTTATTTACTTCGGATACACGCGTTGACAATGCGTGTTTGGCAATAAAGCGTTTGTTAGATAGATCAGAACGAAAAGTACCTGTTAAAGCTATTTCAAGCGTGGTCGGCAAGATTCAATCAATGCAGTTTACGCACGGGACGATAGTGTTCTTGAAGACGAGAGCAATGCAACGCGTCATTAACGAGCGAAAGTCGTGGCGATCTTTTATGAGATTAGGGGATGATGCAAAAGCAGAGCTCAGATTCTGGGCCAAAAACTTGCGAAGTTTAAACGGTTCAGAAATTAACAATTACGACGTGCCGCGTATTACAATCAGGTCTGAGTTATATGGCAAAGATTATTCTATAATTGCAACGGAGGTCAATTCGTCCCGGGTGTTAAAGTCGAGATATGAGGTGGTGAGTTACGAGAATGGGCGGGAGCGTGTTGCTCTGGAAATAGAGAAAATCTCCGAGTTCTTCGGAGACATTGTGGATGACATCGTTTGCGGGGTTGTTCATTTATGGTCTGTGGATGATCGAGTCATCAAGGCAATTGTCCGGGGATCTACAGATACAAATCTACCAGATTGCGCGCTTGAAATTAACTTTCGAGCGAAGGAGAACGGCATTATCTTATGCCCGCTATGGTTGGATCCAATTACAGAACATATGGAGAGAGACTGGCATGGAGATATCGTAGACCATGACGATTGGTCGGTGAAAGATTCGGTTTATCGGGAGATTTGTGCCCAGTTCGGGATTCCGTCTTATGATAGATTTGCTTCAGCGAGGAATGCAAAGACGCCGTTATATGACTCGCGGTTTTATGATAGACACGCGACTGGGTATAACACATTTTCGCAGAACTGGCACGGGCATTGGAACTGGCTCGTACCGCCACTGTTTCAGGCGGTGACATGTATGCGACATTTAAGATTGTGCCGAGCTTCCGGCATCCTAGTTGTCCCTAGATGGAGATCAGCGCCATTCTGGCCTTTTATAGCGCGGTTAATATACGAAAATTCACCGCAGCTGCGCGGTTACATGGAGGTATACTCGCCGTTTGAAGCGGGGAGAAACACAAATACAGTATTTGGCGATACATGGAGCGGATATGCTTGCGCCTTATATCTGGATTATACCCATGAATGGTTGGGCGACAGAGTACTGAAACATAATCTATAGGTATATGCCTGACGCAGGTTCATTGTTGCCTAATTGTGTGTTGATAATATGTAGATATTACACGTTAATTGTTTCACGAGGGACATGATATATTGCTAATCGTTGCTTTATGTTTGCAGAGTTCCCCGCGACGTCACATTGGAGAGTGGGTGCAGGATTCACGGATCCGGAACTGCAGGGATTGGCAGACGCTTTGCCGGACGCACAATTGAGGTCGCTGTCAGCGAATACCATCACAGCGTACATATACGCGGTTAAGAAGTTTAAGAGCTGGGTAGGCGGTTACAGTGAACTTTCAGCGGATACCGGAGATGAACTGACATTAGCAATGTACATACTGCATCTGGTACAGACGGGCGCATCAGCCGCTTCTATCAAACAGACATACTACGGTTTGTCTTGGTATTACAAAAAGGGTTATAACACGACGCCGATGAGGGCGCCCCTTGTACTTGATACATTCGACATGGCTAAGAGGCGAGCTTCTCAGTCAAAAAATGAAAAGCAACCGGTTGATATCGAAATTATAGAAACGCTCATATCATCCTACGATGATGATTGGGAGAAGTTACGTCTATCCGATATTAGATTTATAGTTTTTGTTCTCATTGGATTTGCCGGGTTTCTTCGGTTTTCAGAAATTCGTAACGTTAAGCGTTGTGACCTCGATTTTGAGGAGGAATATTTTAAACTTTTTATTGAGAAAAGTAAGACGGATCAGGAGCGATCCGGACACTGGACATATATATCTAAAACCGGTACGCGGTGTTGTCCTTACACCTGGATGGTGCGTTTGTTATTGAAATCCGATAAGTTAGAATATTCGGAAGATAATATATTTGTACATGTTATAACAGATAAATCCGGACGTCAGCGTATAAAGCCGGGGAATCACATTGTCTCGTATTCTAGCTGGCGGGATATCTGGCTGAATAAGTTGCGCGAGCTAGGGTTTGATCATACTAAATACGGTATACATTCACTGCGTAGGGGCGGCTGTACTGCCGCGGCAAACTCCGGTGTGGAGGAAAAGTTGTTTAAAGCGCACGGGCGCTGGCAGTCGGACTGTTCTGAGAGATATGTTTTTTATTCAATTGTTAAGCGATTATCTGTATCGAGATCGTTAGGTCTATAAGCTGCTACTTTGAAATTATTTTGAGACACGCTTAGACATACTGTCGTTAGGTTTATTGAATAAACGTTTATAAAGATAGAAGGCTTTTGTTATTAATTAATAACAAACACAGAAATATATGAAATATAATGTGAGGTTAATTACGATAGCGATAGCTTTAGGAATTAACCTGTGTTATATTTAAAGTAAGGTTGTTACGTTTACGTGCGAGCCGCTATAAGCGGCGTAGTACGTAGAGCGCGACGTGCAGTTGTTGACGTGTGACGTCACTGCACGAGCGCTGCGCGAGGGGGCCGAGGGTTCATTTTGAGTTCTCTCCTCGGTCCCAGCAGACCGTATAACAGTCGCTCTACCAAATTTTTATCAAGATGAGGTGGAGTAGTTTTCTTATTTTCAGGTTATTAAATAGTAAATATGCTAATTATATTTTTATCTTAAATTATTATTATGACGTCATCTTACGTCACGTTATGACGTCACTGGTCGGGGCACTGAGGCTTGACTCCGAGTCGGGGAGTCTTGACCTTGTGTCTTTTCAAGGTTACTGCTTATTACAGTCATGGGTGATATTTAGTCCTGGGGATACCAAGGGCCCATGACCAGTGACTTCATCTGTTTTCATGACGACCGTTATGCTGGGACACCGGGGAGACACGCTTAGACATACTGTCGTCAGGTTTATTGAATAAACGTTTATAAAGTTAGAAGGCTTTTGTTATTAATTAATAACAAACACAGAAATAAATGAAATATAATGAGGGTAATTATATGTATATATATATGGAGTACTGACGGCGTCAGGAAAGGAAGTGGTAAAGCTTGACATGGTACCAAATTTGTCTGGGAGCAAGGACATTGGTAATTACTGATATTGTAGTGACTTATTAATACAAACCCCCTAACCCTTTTCTTCCCCTCACCCCAAGCTGGTTTCGTCAGTTGTTTAAAGACCACCCACACAAGGAACATTATAAATGTAACCCATGGAAATTCTCCTCTAGAGTGTTTATGCAAGAACATAAAATATACATACATTCGGTTAAAGCAAATCTTACAAATACAAATATTTGTAACTATATAGCCTTTAATTCCTAACAATGTTCAATCTAGAGCTGTTCTGCATACAGCCGGGTATGCCTGTATGAGTAATTCCCATAATGTATTTTAAAACCAGAAACAAAACGTCTGATTAGTAATCTAGGCTTTGGTATCCATGAATAAAAATGTGTATATGGTATTTCTGTTCAGTTCATGTCTACTCGTTTGACAGCAGTATGTTTTGAATATTAATTCTTTCAATTCAATTTCTTGCATAGTATGAGTTGTTGCTTTTGAATATATTATGCACAAATGTTACTTGATTTTTTTAACTGAACTCTACACAAATGATATGCAAAATCAATGAATTGAAGTAAAGTTGACTAGATAGTCATACATCTTAGTATTTAATTAAATACAGATTATCTAAAGTCTAACTTTAAATGATAGCGAAACCAAGTTCTGACATCAGTGCATATTAATAGGAACGCCAGGAATGACTTACATTATGAGGTGCTCCAGAATACAATTGGTTGCAATCATTGCTGCCCCGATTCTGTTCCTGGTAACTTTAACTGTAGCTATATATGCCTTAACTGGGCCTGGTGCTAACAGTGTAGATGAGAAGGTTTACGTTTCAAACATCCCAAGATACATATATGAAAGCACTAACAGCAAAACTAGTGGTGGGTATCCATATTCATATCTTCTGAAGCGGTAATTTCATAATGTCTATATAAATATGAGAAAAATATATAATCAAAAAAATCGGCATTTGAACGAATAAATAGGTATAATGTATACATCTAAGTCCTGCAATTTACTGCGTGCGTTTAACTTCAAGTTTTTTTAGAATAATATACAACTATGTACAAATACAATGATTATTTCAATCATATAATCTAACAGTTTCAATAGTAACAAAAAGTATGCATTTGAATATAAAATAGATAAATACGTCTGGACTTTGAAATTCCTGAATTAAGATCATATTTCCACATTGTATTTAACCCTAAATCTGTGCGATTTCTTACTAATTTTTAAATTGATAACACATCTATAATCTTTACAGAATCAGGAAAAATCATAGAATTAATACAAGGACCATTCATTGAAGCTCTACCAGACCTCCCTTGTGGTGACGATGACGAGGTTACCTTTCTGCACAGATTTGATGGTTCAGTCGACTTCTACAGAAATTGGGTTGATTATATCACTGGATTTGGTGATGCGGATGGAGAATTCTTCCTTGGATTGAAATGTCTAAGATCGATGATGCAACGTTATGTTTTCGGTATAAAAATCAATATTGTAACAGTTGATGATGTTCAATATGATTTTCAGATGTTCTGTTTTAGTATAGACTCACAGACGTCAAATTATCGTGTTAGGCTGCCAATGATTTATCCTGACGAATCATTTGGCCCAAATGTTGCCTTAGATATGAAGCAGCTTCAGCAAGGTGATCCGGCTAAGCCTGCCCTCTCAGTTGTCAGCAGCTGGCACGGGTCCCAGTTTTCTACTTATGATAACGATAATGATGAATATGAGCATGGTAATTGCGCCAAGAAACATCGGGGCGGATTTTGGTATAAAAACTGTAGCAATATTAACCCGACAGGAATATTTGGAGAAATGAAACACCAGGGAATGTATTGGCAAATTGATGACAATGGGACGAATGTTTTCCTAAAATCAGTAAAAATGTCTTTGTATCGCCTGTTTGCCAAACAAAACTACAAACCACAACCTTTGTGGAATACTTGTCTGCATGAACCGTGAGGAAACATACCAATATAGTAAGGATGTATTGTTTATGCTCACTTGCATAAAAGCTTTGCCTGTTTCTCATTCAAATCATAGATCGATTCCGAAGGTCTTATCACGGAAAATACAAGCAATGACTTCCTCGTGCGAGAGTGAGTCAAAATAAATATGAAATCCAGCGGTAAAGTCTAGTGGCATTTAAGACAATTGGCTTTGATAACTAGGATTATAATCAGTTTCAGTCAAGTGTTGTTCTGAATATAGATTATTGCTTTTTTGCACTTAGCTCTGACCCAATCTTTTAATCCTGCTTAAATCATTTAATATTCTATTTGTAAATCAATATTGTACAAAATTTGCAAATTACTCTGCATCTTACATCATCCTTTTTCAAATGTACCATCACATGTTTACTATGTATTTTACTATTCTATAGATAAGGTAGATGAAGTGACATCTTGTATTCACTCCTTACATTAGCAGGGTGTCTGTGTCATCAGATATACAAGTACATGCATTTGACAAAAACTACACAAGTGCTGCATGAGAAGAGTACATAAAATCTAAATCAGCCGTCAGTGCAGATATATTGTGATGTGTTTCTCTTTATTTGGTAATAAAAAAATCCCTATACATAATTTATTAGTTATTTTGATTTAAATTTGTTGTTAAATTATTTGCTTTAGTTGTCACCATAAATGGACACATGTTTTTCGTTGTCCAAACAAACCGGTCACAACATCAACGATTTCTTTTTTTTATATAACCGGAAAATGTTAAGATCAACAGGCAAATTAAAATCGACCTAGCTCCTTGAGGTAGGTTCACTGGTTGGTTGACGTCAGAAGACAGCAGCCTTGTTAAAAGTTTTCACTACGAAGCCTTGTATTTTACTGATTGTACTATTATAGTATACAAATTTGAAATAATTTATATAAAAGATGATTTTTATCAGTATTAATTACAAAGTTTTGGAATTAAATAATCATGGTTTGATACCTTATTCACAATTATTCATATCTGAGTAAATGGTCTTCCCAACGGACGAGAATACTACTATGTCAGTACACCTAACATTAGACTAAGATTTGTCGAGGTAAAAAGTTCATTTAATCTAATCTCTATTTCAAAGAAGTCATGTCTAACCTAGATCAAAACGACCGATCAATAAACTATGCGTTGGGACACATGATTAATAAAAAAATCACTCGCATCTAGAAGCTTTGCATGTTTAATTCTTATCTATAACAAGTGGAATCTAAATGTATTATCACGAAAAGCACAAAAACTGTCAAACTTTTGCGAGATGTTTTAAATTTTCTTACCAGGTTTGATGACTAGATTAATTGTCAGTTCTAGTCAAGTGTTAATAGGAAAATATATTAATGCTTTCTTGTCATTGGGTTAAACCCATTCTTTTAAATATGTTTTCATTTGAATATCCTGATTCTTGAAT
>JAXGGS010583245.1:0-13384 GCA_035585475.1 Armandia brevis | reverse complement strand
TGTGTAAAACATACGAGTTCCCTCTCGTCACACACCTGTAATAGAGTAATCAAAGCGCCCAGCTATCATACCTCACATCTCACTTTTCGGGTGGTACCGCTAGTAACGGCTTTATTAATTATCTCCCCTCTCTAGTTTATCGCTACAATTAGACAGCATGGATGAAAGATTTCAGCCCAAAATATGCTTGATAAATTTACGGAATGCGGTTTTTTTCCGGCGTATCTGTGAGCTCGCATAGATGTCGTGCCTGGGGTGGGATTTATGAGTGATCCGCTCGTATAACCGGGGCAGTATCGTGATAACTTTCCTCTCTACCCTGTCGTTCTTACACCCTCGGCTTTTCGTCGCTTGGTAAACGCGTATGTGAAATATGTTTGCCGGAGGCTGGGCAGCGCTTCCCGCTATGTAGTGATAGCCAACCTGCCCGCCCTTCGCTTCTATCGGCTCCCAACAGGTGAGCGCCGTGCTGAAAACTCCGTCAAAAGATCGCGCATTATCGCCACTCCGAGTGTCGAGTAGCGCTGAGTTGTCCGTCTGATATCGGGGATTTATACATGCTCATGATGGTGCGGACAAATCGTCCCTCTGTTGGGTGATGACAACTCCGAGAGCCCTCAACTTTCGCACCATCTTACCCGAGACTGTGTGGATACAATCCCGCACTTGATATATCTCGATTCTGTCCTAGCGGAAGTTAACAAACAATAAACAAAATATTGACGAGGCCTTATGTTTTAATCTCAGTCCCGTGTGTTATGAAAATCGGCTTACGCAGGAAACGTTTTGGATATTCTTTACCCGGTATGGAAAGCCAGACAGATATTCTTAGTTGTTTTCAGTTCAATTGTCAGAACTGCATGAGCAGACAGGGTAAAAACCTGGTCAATTAGTCATACAGAATGTGCAGTGTTCGAACCACGTCTACGAAAAACAGATTTATAATGCAAGGTCGGGGATCAAACAACCAAACAACAGACCAGCTCATCCCCCAGTCTTCCTTCAAAGAATTCCAACATCTCAGAGCCCGAAACGCCAGTGCTGTTTTTTTAGGATTTCAAAAACACCAAGGGCAATTGATCAGGTTGCGATTTGCAATAATCACGTCATCAGTATATCAGTGTCTAGGGAATGTGTTAGAGGAAATAAAACAACAACCGGGCCTGGCTCGCACAGATCATCCCAACTTTTCATTTTCCTGCAGCCGATGATAGAAAAAGTGAGATGCAGAAGTAGGCCTCCTTAAGAATGTGATGATTGGGACAGGCGGTGAATTATTTGCTAACAACCGGCAGAAATCAGCGCAGATCAAGGATGCGTCTGCTTTGATACGATGCTGAGATACTGTAACAGTTTGTCTTTATCACGCAGCCAGCAGACGGTGTAATGTTATAGGGAGGCCTGATAGGGGGAGGCTCGTCTGGTGGTCCTGCCTGCCTCCCCCGGAAAAACCTGCCCCTGCCTCTGTCGATTCATAACCCCAGGTAAACACTCTTTGACGAAAATATCTACACATTTCTTAAGAATCATAAGCTTCTTTAAGAAAGCCCTTTTTATACCGCAAATTTATCGGCAGCTATTTGATTAGAGTTTATTAAGGGGAGATTAACCTGCGAGCTCGTCTGAAGGTGATACGCTGTTTGTTATTTGACGACTGGAAGTTATCTTATTGATGAATTCATAATCCTTTCAAGTGTAGCACTTCTACTAGAATATAATTTAGTTGCATTTGGTCGGTTTCAAACTATCATCGTGTGGGTAGAACTGATTGAATTAATTATGTCTAAACAATCCACGAAAGGGACACTGAGAGTTGCTAAATCGTACGAGCAGTGGTAGAAATGTTGCGGGTGATATCGCTGATTTGTAGAGTTAAGTCGGCAGTGATCCGTTGAAATGAGGGACCTATGGCTCGGCTGGAATGAAAGTGATCATCGTTCACGGATGCCTCAGATAAGCTAAAGATTAGTGAGTATATAGTTAGCCACGCTACCTCCGTACACCTGTGAAGTACTTGAGATTTACTGACTGACGATTTATAACACCCGGGAGATAGCCCAAATATTCCGTCCCATTTCTGGTAGATTCGGTTAGATTTATCATGAAGAATACAGGGGACAGGTTGTGTGGTGGTGGAGACGTGGATTTATCACATTTTGTCACCTGTTCTTAATAATTTGTCCACTTCAATCGTCGCAAAAGTGAGATTTTGGCGAATGTTTGCACCTGAGGGTCAGGTGGAGGTAAAACTAAAATAACTACCTGTATATAAGTGAGGTGACAATACAGACACACACTCAAATACTGTCAATTTTACCCAGCCCGAGATCAGCTAACTCCTCGTAAGTCTTACGCCACAACAGCCCGCGGCTCACCCCACAATTGACTTAGGACCACTTAGTTATGATTATCTCGTGAGAAACTTGACAACGGATATCTGTAGGCATCTTTCAGCACGTGCAGAGGCGGCCACTTGATAGGCGAGGAACGCGAGAGTTCACCCGACCTCAGAAGGTCAGAGTCTCCAATGACAGGAGACTTTCAGATGGCGACACAGCGCAACAGATGTCTCCTCTCGCCCGCTATCGGCTGATCGGGCTCTGTAGCCGGAGGTGTCGGCGAGGAGGAGACGCGAGCGATGATGTACAATATTTGGTGACATCAGAATTAAGTGGTGACTCATGCCCATGTGTTTTACGCCGGTAAGAGGGGAGATGATTGATGAGTGGCTTGTCGTGGTTTTATGTTGGGCTTCTCTGGAATCATAGAACCGGTAGAACTTGCGGCGGGTCCGAGTAAGCTGCTCAGTGATGGCGTCTTTCTACCAGGACTAAATCATTCATCAACATGATGATCTATGGCTCACTCGGTTTTATGACGATTTTTCACTTTGTCTGAGCTATAAGTTGCGTTTTGCAGCAGAACAAGTGTCAGTTTAATTATGGATACTATTGCCAACGACGTGAAACAACGCCTGTCTCACCCAGTGATTCTCATAACCTTTTGTGCAGCGCCAGTCTTTTTACGATCTTAGCCATTCTTTTGGCCTTGAATAATTTGAAATATGCCAAAAAAGACAAAATTTATAATATTTTTTACTTTTAAAACCTATAGCAAGAAGGCTATACTTTGTCACACCCTTGTCGTTGCGATGGACATCGTGGGAGTTTCTTGTTTATTGTGCCCCTATTGCGCTTTCAGTTTAACATTGCCATGGCTCGAATGGCGTACAGTATCATTTATATTGGCATTCATTTTAAACTGAAAATTCCTTTAATACCAATGGAAATCATTGTCAGGAATAACATGCCCCGGCAGTTTGCTTACCGTCCGTTGTGAGTTGTTCGAGCTCACAGCCATTTGTAAGACTAAAAAGTGACAAAATCGAGGTTTTAGCGAGTGAAGGCTCTCGCCTACAGCCCCCTTCCCCCTCCCCATGTTCCTCCCATGCCCGGTTACATTCCTACCCTGCCTTACATTGCTCAGCCACCATTTCGCCAGATATCCTTGATAATTCTAAATCTCCAGCATAATCTGCGGATGATCCGCATAGCACCCGCTCCTCAGTGGCCCTTATCTGACGTGGGTATCAAAGGATTTACCCCACCTCCCGACGTTTTCATAATTATTCAGATTCTTTAAAGGATCGTCATTCACTGTGATGACACGGAGATTCCGACCGCAGGAGATTTTTGTCTGTTTTTTAGCCGAATGGAACTCGCGCTATGGCCCAATGTTGTTCCCGATAGTCGAGGAATCTCACAGATCATCTTGGAAGGCCAAAGGTTTTTAGATTTTTGTTTAGCGATTATTTATTCGCTAATATCGTCTGCGCGGACCCACCGATCAATTCATGAAAGCAATATAAAGACTTCTCGGAGAAAATTTTGCAATTTGGCTTTCGAAATACGAACTGAAATAATAACTGAAACATTCATTGGTAACTACGATTTTAACATCATATTGATGTTTACATTTAATTTACAAACAGATGTTAAACGAACTACGATGCGCATGCTTACCTAAAGACGACAATTCCCAAATCGGTTTAGTTGCTATACTGATATGTTTTATTCGTGTTGAATGCTAATTATTTACAAAAACGTCGATTTCTAATGACACGAATGTTTATATTTTTATTAATAATAAGCGATTTTTCATAAAGAGCTGTATTTTGGAATAATGAAATCACTCAAGGAATATAAGAACGATAATTTAGGCACACACTTTTGTCACTTCATTATTCTCGATCTACCGAGTAAACTGCAAATATTTCAAAAACTCCTGTAAACTTCGATATAATCGGCTTCACACTGGTAAGTAAATCGGAATTGAATGAACCAATATTTAGTTCTATAAATATCTTATAATAATATATTGATAGTCCAAACAGGTCTATAATTACTCAAATTCAAGATCATTATAATTGTGCCTATTACATACTTGGAAATCACTCAAAACACGGTGAATTATACATTTGTACATGAATTCATACCCACAATGATATCATCTATACAGGTGTTGCTCAACACTCCAGTAATCTTTAGTAATATGAAGTTTTGTATCCACTCACACACATCAAATCATACTTAAATAGCTTCTACTGTCTCGGATATTGTTAATTAATGCACATCGGCAAATGGATGATATCTCTGTGAGAGAGACAGTGTTTTGGTGGGAATGGGTCTCCACAACTGCTGTTTGTGAAGGGCGAGAGGGTCGGAGTGAGGAAGGCTGTCCCACAACACGGGGGGAGCGGTGTGGGGTATCGCCCCGGCCCCCTGTAGAGCGTGCATCCCCGAGCGGTAATACAGGGAGCTGAGATCGCCGAGATGTCCCACTCCCGGGTGGTGGTGATGGGGTAACGCCGGTGGAAGCTTGTGTTCGGGCAGTGGACGTGAGGCTAGCCCGGCGGGGTACGCCCATGGGCTGGGGAAGAGAGAACCGTTAACCTCGGGTAGTTTGGCGGCGAGAGACTGATAATAAGCGTCACTATGTCCTAGGGAGGAGAGTTTCTGCAGGTCATGTGGCCCTGGTATTAAAGGAAGCCCGAGGTGAGAAGGACCAGCACCCAGGAGTAAATCTTTATACAGCGGGTGTCCCGGGTGCACGGCTCCGTGTTTCACACAATAAGCGTACATCTCCTCCTCGCGGCTGTGTTTAGGACGGTTCGGCTCCTGCCAGAAGGAGGCAGGCAGGCTCCTCTGACGGAGCGGCACTGCATCAGACTTCTTGTCTACTACCTGAAGATGTCCGTCAGACACGTGTCCGCTCATGGCAGAGATTTTCTCAAACAGCGGGTCCTTGTCCATGCTGCCCGATATGGCCATAGATAGCTGCTGTTGGGAGCTACAAGTCGGCAGACGGCCGAACTTTACCGCGATAGGCGTCGTGTCTTCCTGAGAATCAGCTGTAGAGATGGGGCTGTAGTCCCTCTGTAGGCCGCTGTCCTCGCGGGAGTCGCAGTCCGAGTCGCTGTCCAAGCCCGGGTTCTCGTGCCCGGGTCTGACGATCGGGTAGCCCGGCTCTCCGTGCCAGGGCTGAGGGTGCAGGAAGAAGCCGGAGTGCAGGTTCAGGTCGCGGTAATCTCCGGAGTAACTCTCCTCGGGCCCGTGGTGGTGTGCGGGCGGGCTGCCTGTGTAGCGCTTTAACTGTTTCTGCAAGTACTTCCTGTGATCCACCGATTTCTTACACGGGGCCGACTTATCCAGAGCCGCCTTTATATCGCTGCTCGCCACGTTGACAAAGTTGAGCAGACTTTTCACGTCGCCCCCGGTGCCTGAGTTGTGCGGGCCACGGACGCTGCCTCCCTGATGAAGTGTGAGCTGAGCGGCGGGCGCAGAACGAGAGGTGGGGATGGGTGTGAGGTGCCCGGCGGGGGTGGGGCGGAGGCAGGGGTCAGAACGCGCACTCCCCGACACATGAGCCGGCACTCCGCCCGTGCTCATATCAGAGGTCGTGCCCACCACGCGTGATCTCTCCATCGCCTGTCTATCTCCGTCCTCCGCCGGGGTCATCGTCTCACCGGCTCGGCCTTGCCGCTTCTGTTAAACATAATTGGGCGGAATGTTAACATTTTATTAATGTTTATGCTGGCTTGTCGAACATGTCAGCAATGCGAGGTAAGGCTACCTTCATCAGTACGAAAATAAACAAAACTATGCCCAGAATTCGAGGAGTGACATTTGGCTCGCCTCCTTTGACCATCGCATCAGCAGGCCAATTCTTTACTATCACTAAGTGTGTGAGTTTCTCCAACAAATGCTGTCCTCTACAGAGGATGCAACGGTGACATAGACACCGGGCGAGAAAAAAACGTTTACCGAGATTAGATTGCAGCGAGGAGAGGCAATTACCAAGATGAGTAAAGAAAACAGGACAACAACAGATGCTGAGGCCAAGCTGAGGGTTCAGACGACCGGCTTAACGCCTCAATGTCGGCTGTGATTTCAACAGTGATGGATCTATACGGAACAACACCAACTGAATAAACTTTAACCAAATCTCTCCGCGCTAATGCGTCGAATCGCTGCCATTCTACATTTTCTTATCTCAACAAAACATCGATTACCCGGTGCCTGGTCAAGGTTTTTACATCATAATTGAAGAGATGCTGAGATGCCCTGCTGAAGGATACTCAGCGGGTAAGAAATTACGTAGTTATCTCAACTTACCTGAGGAAGCGGTTTCAGCGCCAGGTAGTGGGTTAGTCACCGTGAAGGCGGTTTCACGAATTAATCTGCCGTGCCTCACTGTAGCGTCCGTCCTGTACGAGAGTGTGATACTAGTTGTCTGGCCAGCACACGTCTGTCTGCTTGTCCTGTCACCTCCTCACTGGTGTACCATGTCCCCGGGGGAGGAGAGCAGCCTCTAGCACGTGCACTGTTTCCCGGTTTTGAGGACGTCAGACGACCACCTGTGCTCTGGTATATGGACCGACAGGTTGGCCGGCGCGCCACTACGGGACGGGTAGCTCTCCCCTCAGTTCATCACACGTTGTCGTCGTTTCCGGGCAGACACCCGCGATATTATTCTGGTTACACGCGCGAGTCACTAATATCCCACACGAGGAGAACTCCTCTTTCTGTCCAGCTGAGAGGAGGAGGATATGAAATGCCGACTGCTGAGGCTGGCGGGGGAGAATCCAATGTGTCTCTTTAGCTTAACTACCGGGCCGGCAGCCTGGGCCTGGGGAGAAGTTAATTTATCTCCTGGCCGACGCTAAACTGACAAGCGGCACTTCATGAAGTATAAATGTGTGTTTCTTTTTCCCGCCACGGTTTATACATAGCGTTCCCCTTCTATCAAACGCTATGGTGATGGTATTGTCAGATAACATGTTACATGGTGGCATTAACTAAACGCCCTGAAACACCTAGCACAGACCAATCAAAGTGAAATCTAATAAGTTGTCCCCATCCCGCGGCTGACAATCACCACCTCTATACTTCTTGACATTTCATCCCGCAATTAACGCGGAAAATTGCAAAATCTTTCAATTAAACCGATCGGAATTATGACAGCGTTGAATAGAGTGACTCGGTGGAGCTTGTCGTTTAAGACCAGGTAACCACGGAGCGAGCGGGGACGCAGAAGGCATCCGGATTGCTGTCCGATCAAGGGAGCCACGGCCTTTTCAGGGTCAGCGCGGTGGAAGTAAGCCACTTTTGCGTCCCATTTCACCTTGTTAAAGGGGCGTCGTCGACGCGAGCAGTCGGGCATGTGCTACGTTTTCACCTTGGTTTCCTATCCACGCGCTTCGGCGACATAGCGAGGAATCCAGTTGCCCCGTTCGGACCGAATGATTTCACAGGGGATGGCGTTTCTATGAAAAGGCCACGACACTATTTAAATATTTGAAATTCTGTGTGAGAGAGGTGGCGCTTGCCGGAGAGGCGGTGGGCCCTGCCGGGGTGACGGACATTCCTGGCGGCTTGTTGGGGCGAAGTATGCCCGCTAACTGGCCGTGTGTCATGCAGGGGCGGGAAGGGTCTCGACACCCGTGTAATGAAACACTAATCACCGGGAAATAATGACACATTCTTGCATTGACACCATATGCCGCGATCGCTAAGTAGCGATATGAAGAAATGATCCTTTGATTAAAAACGTTTATAATGGAAAACAAAAAGAAAGCGCGGTTGTATCTGATGATGAAACAGGCTTATAGCAATCAGTAATTATTCAAAAATTGTAACATTTCGACTAAACCTTTTTCTACGATGTTATTTACGAGTGATCCGTCTTTACCACAGCACAGTCGCTTGCTAGCGATCACAACTTGAGCATCTTAATTCTTGGTTAGGAAAATACCAATTCTGAATGATTTGATAAAAATCCTCTGAAGTTACAAGAAATCACCGGGGAGTTTTCTCAGCTGAAAACAAGGCATCCGAGATGAAAGCTGCGCATGGAAATAAGTAGATAACTTCAGCGTGACATGTCTCGGAAATTGATGACCCGAATAGATTCTGCAGGCTCCCGGCAATAAATTGTCAAAAATCTCCGTCATTTGAGATTAAATTCGCTATAATTATACCGGGATGCTATGCGCCTCCAGCCGAGTGTACATGGAATCAGGAATCCAATTTTAATAGTCGAGGAATTTGCACAGTCCGGGTTGCTATGGAAGGGTGAGTTAGCGATAGGGAGAGAGTCGGGGGTTAGGAAGAGATGACGACCCCTGGGAGAGTAGGAAATCTTACACATCCCACACACGTACTCGTATCAACTGAGCAGCTCTCGCCTGATACCACCAGTGCATCGTTCTTCCGGGTATCTCCTAGTTTTATATCAACTATTCAAGAGCGATGCACACGAGAGATGATATTACACTGATTTACCACAATGAATCATACATACCATTGCCCACTGATAACTATTAAAATGTCTGTCACTACTTTAATTCCTTTAGGTTTTAAGCATTTACTTGTTACAATAAATTCGCCTTGTTCCACGTGATATTATTAGACCCTCCCACATCTTATATTGTCGGTATCGGTCCTCATGCATCAGCGAATTAATATCGTGATTTTAGCGCGGTGCTGAGGTGAATTTTTCCGTTATGCCCCACAAAGTCTATTTCTTTAGCAGATATAGTGATACGGGGTATGTGTGGGTACCTGAAGAGTTTTTGAGACGATCCGTCAGACCTCACACCGCTCCCGGGAGAACTAGGACCAATTCACCTTACTCGAACTGACAGATATGATTGCCTCCCGGGATGTGCAAATGTAAAATATCTGATTGCAAAATTTCTCGCATTCCGGGCTCACAGTTTTCCGACCGATCTTACCGTCTTAATTAATGTTATTTGATGCCTGATATCTTAAAACAACGCCCGGGTTGGGAAAAACTGCGATAAAAGTAAGATGATATTAGCGGCCTTTACCTAGCCCGCGGTCTTGTCCCTCGGAATCCTGATTGTGCCCTTGCGGAATGGGATATCGGGAGATACTTGGGGGAGGGAAGTCGTGACGGGAGCCGTGTAAACAGGGATCTACGGGATTGTATTTATATAATGATTTAAATGCATACTGTTTTACATCGTCCTTAGATAAACTGGATATATTTGTGATTCTCCTAATTATCTTTAATATATTTGAAGCCGTATAGACAAATCTGCACTCTTGCTTGTTGGATTATTTAAACCCTCAGTTTTCTCGAGTCTTTGCTGTAATCTTTGCTCTTCCCATCGTTGCTATGCCACCCAGTTTAGGCGGTGAAAGCCTCGTGTTTCGTTGAGATGCTGAGACGGAGGACCTTTGACGGGTGAATCCCCCTCTCTCGCTTGGAGCTATTTGTCGGCAGTTTTTCCCACTGAGAGAGCGCCTGAGAAAGGAATATCTCCTGACTATCATACGAGCTTCCCGCTGCCAAGAAAATATAATGGCAACATTTTCTGGATAGCTGTCGTGTCTGCGGGTGACTTCCCGCTGCTCGGTAGAGCGGCCGCGTGCGGCGGAACTATGCGGCATCACTCTCGCTATCGCTCTCGCCGCTTCCGAGGATTGCCGGCCACGTTAATTACATATATACCTCATATACCTCAGCTTCCAGGGGGACGCGTGTCACTGTTTACGCACCTGTTCTGGTATATGGCCGCCGGCAAGATTTATATACCCGTATCTTATGTTTGTAGTAATTACCGTGTATCACCGGAGCGGGATGGACAGTGCAGGTAAAACATACCGACATCTGAGGGACTCGGGGCAATGCACTCCGGACATCCTTACTTTGCGTACTCTGCAGAGTGGGGACCGTATCACTGAACATCGACATAATTCAGATCGCTCGTTCTTGACTCAGTTAAAAGTTCAACGTACAATATAACTGCCAACTCTGAGCGTTATCGATGACCTCAGTTGTTACTGTCATTTGAAAGTTCACTGCCGCAGTCATGCGCCTACCCCTAATGATGCTGTTATAACCGATATTCTACACACGCTCCCCAAACTATAACATGATTGGCACCGCCATCGCCGGAGAGGATCGAACAAAGATTTCTCGATATTCACACGACAAAAAAATGAATTAATCATACTGAAATCGCTTATTTGAATTACAACCCGCAGTCGTGTGGCGATGGTTGGCGTATTCCAGCAATTCTCATCACAAATACTTGGTACAGTGATTTGCTCGGCTGATGACTCCAGGAATCGTATATATTTCTGCCGCAGTTTCGGCGAATGACGAAAACCATGGGATCTTCGCTTCTCCGTCGCCTGACAAATACTCGGCCGGCGATGAAGTCTAGGTAAAACTATGCCGCGAATAATCCCCAGCTGATATCTGCTGCGCGCCTTTGAAGCGTTGCGGCAGGAAAAATTAAAACATCCCGCCGAGAACCACCGCTTAGCTGTCAAATTCAATCTGCTCTGCCATTCCGCGCGCTCCGACACACCGGAGGTGGAATTCAGACGCCATTTGCGCGGCGAGGCACCACGAGGAGGAAATAGAGATCCCGGCATTGCTGACGAATTCTTGCCGCTTTTATAAACAGAGTTGACTCAGGCCCCACGTGGCTCCATCCGCGTTAATTACGCGAGAGCTCGCCCGGAATGCGCCGTGTGTCGCCCGGTTATGCAAAATATTCATTAAGTCTTCTTTTATTTCCGAATCAGCGCGTCAGGTGTTGCTGACCCCAGACGACTCGCCGAGAACCCGGGCTCATCTCACCACATCAATCTCAGCCAGAACGAGGGCAGAGCGATGGCCGGAAGTAGTATAACAGACGTCTGCGCGGAACCCTTCTACAGCCGATCTTGACCTATGTGTCCTCTAGCGCAGCATCAATGTCATATGTAACCCAGAAATTGTTGTGTAAATTGTTACCAGATCTGATCCGAAACTGATCATTGTAATAATTAATCGTGAATTTCTGATCGCAGGAAATTAACAAAGGTGGAAAAATCTAAATCATATTTAGATAATGTTTAGATGATTTGACTGCTAATGTTTTTGTTCAAGCTTGGTTTCGGGTGGATATTTGGCTACATACGTGTAGCACTTTTGTTGCTTTGAATTTTGAATACATCTGAAGTTGTATTAATTGTAGTTATTAGCGACGATGTATTAACTGTAACTGTTGCGTTAGGCTAAAACGTTAAAAGTTCTTATTTTCAGCCACCCTGGCTCTCCTTCACACAACCAACCTTCCGGACTGGCCTTTTTATGCAGAAACTTGTTGCCTTGTAGACAATTTTGACAGCGAAGGCAGGTGGCCGACGCAAACAAATAATAGCAAGTTGGGGCTGCGAATTCCTTTGCGCTCATCTCTTTGTGTTGCTCACACGTTTATACCCGGAGAAAAGCGCCAGGAATGAGATGTCACAGCCCGACTCGGCAACTTAATTAGTGCGCAGGTCAAAATACATGTTTACAGCGCACTCCTGTCAGCTTCTTCTATGCCCCGCTCATCCGGAATATGTACAACATCCGCGAAAAAAATCATAATGAGTGAGTCGAGGGTGTCTCTATTTATTAAAACTTTAATACCAAGGCCCAGTATGTCAACGCGTTTGCTTGTGATCTCGTCGCGGTCGTCAAACGCGGAGGAAGGAAGAATTCGGCCATTGTCATGATTGTTTATGTAGACGATGCGTATGAAGTATGATGTGCAGGGATTGTCTCGCTTAGATATGAAGAAGTGAAATCTTTGCATTCTCCGGCTAACAGAATCGGGCTATTTTAGAATGAACTACGTCCTACTGGCATTACACCCGCGACTGGATGTTTATTCTGGCAATTACTCATTTGTTGCGGTTATTTATCAACTTCTAGTTTACGAGTTGAAATAAATAGAAGTAACGTGCAGAACTTCCAGTGGATGTGCAGAGCTATTTTAAAAAAGCACAGGCTAATGACCGACACGTTACTGTGATTATGTTCTACACTAGAGCAGAAACATTGAGTTTATTGGATATCTTGGGGATTGTAAGCATGCGAAGTGTATGAAGAGATAGCTCCTTGGTGATATCAGGGACATCTAAAAAAATGAGATTTAGGGGTTCTTCTTCAACAAAATTAACTACACGTAGAATGGATTCCTATACGCTGTAAAAAGTGATCTCGACGATCGTCCTCAGATATTATTATGACCTTCTGATTAAATTTAGCGAAATTATAAAACTAGTTGAAGCTTTTTGGCCACACGCGGTGACGGTTGTTGAGTTTTCTCTCCGAGCGGCGATTAACCAGCCGAGAGTTGCCTTCTGATAAATCATCAACTCAAAATGACAAGTATTTATTTAGTATGCGGATAGCACGAAAATCCGACATTTCTGGCAAAGTTGCCACCACCGGCATAACCCAGCGATGTTTGAAGGCGTATCACCTAGCCCCAAACAACCACCGTTTCACCGTGTGCGCATCTCTTCCAGGCAACAACCTCCATCTATCTGCGATCCAGGCGTCACTCTACTCAAGATAGATGGATCACAAGCATGACAGAAACGCCTGCCTCTCGCTGAACGTTATTAAGCGAAGACAGCACATTTAGAGGGGTAGGGGATGCGCTGTGTTATCTAGCCTGTAAATCCTAAATCTAGGCGCGAGATAAAGAAGCAGTGAATCCTCGCGGGTTTGACAGGTGTTGACAACAGAAGGTAGTGGCAGTTGACTTTACCTGTTGACAATCTACTGGCACGAACCGAACAGTTTATATCTCATGGTAATAAATTCCAATATCGCAACACAATACATCAGGGAGGACTAGGATGCTATTCCATGAAATCTGATTAAAAAATGTCCGTACAAACATTTGTCTGCCAATAATCCCTTTGTGGTCGAGTTACTATGCAATATATCTCGATAGCCCAAGAATTAATCAGTATACACAACATGCACTAGTTACGGCCTACTTCATAGAATTATTTAAAGATGA
>JAXGGS010583134.1:0-10372 GCA_035585475.1 Armandia brevis | reverse complement strand
ATGTAACAGTTTCTCTAATGTCATGTCTGGTGCCTTTCATTATAATTGTGATCTGTAATTTGAGTATAATTGTTAAGTTAAGCCTTCAACACAAACAACGCAAAGATATGGCTCAAGCCATTCAGCAAGTATTTAATGAACAGGTCAGAGCTTCAATAATGTGCCTATCAGTAACTTTAGTTTTCATAATGCTGACTCTGCCATTTGCGCTTATGAAGCCTTTAACAGATTTTGCTCCTCATGTTTTTGACAGTGATTTAACTTATTATTTTGTGTTTGATATGACAAGGATGATACAAACCAGCAATTCTGCCATTAATTTATTTTTGTATGGGCTTGCAGGGTCGGAGTTCAGAACAAACTTCGTTTTCTTGTTCAGACAAAATTATTAATGTAAATAGTGAAAGAAAATTATCTCTTCACTCTATCTTTCTGAATGATATGCTATGGTTTAAAGCATTATATCAAGGTAATGTTACTTAATAAAATGTGCAATCTGAATTTCCGAAGGGCATATTTTACTTCATGCATTTTACAACAAAATGGATGGTATGAGTTTTTTTTAAACTATTTGAACCTTTATTGGTTTAGGCCCGTTAATTCATTGTCACCATTGTTTTGTCACTTCATATATTTCCTTAGTCTGATCCATGATCTACAAGCAGTGTGATTTGTTTAAGGAGAAACAATATAAATGGATTGTTCTTTAAATGAGTGTTTATATATAAAAATGTGAATTAATGAAATTTAGTTAAAGAGGATACCATATTGGGTAAATTTTCATTCATCCGTGTAGATTGTTATATCATAGACATCATTGTTTAATTAAAGTGGTATTTGCGGAGGATATGCGGGTGAAGCATACAGTTGAAATGCGAATTGTCTTACTGTTTTACTAATATATTTTATTTATCAGTGTTTACATATAACATGATTAACAACATCAATTCTATCAATTTTTAAATTTTTAAAACGTTTAATGTTTTGTAGCTTCTCATGTCCAGATTAGAATCTGATATCTGACTTAGATAAATCAAGCAGGGTCTATAACTATTCCACATCCTAATATCATGAACATGTAAGAAAACCATCTATGAATGAGGCTCTTTGTGGTTGTTTCAGCATGCCAGATGAGAGCTTACACTTGATATATCAATATCAAACCAATTACTCTCCCTGCAATTGTCCATTGTCCAAGTGTGAAAAATGAGACAATATAGTACCATTTACCAAGTGTTAAAGTCATGCAGAGGTATTTGCATGGACGTTGTTGATATCAGGGCAATTTATATACAAGATTGTTGAATCCAGTAGAGAAAATAACTATTCCTTTGCCAATTATGATGGAAAAGATCTAAAGTCTGAATTTATTTTGATGATAATTATGTAAACAAGGTATATCAATTACTCAATGATGTTATGAGTGCTATAAATACAAATAGATCCGGGCATGTGCGATTTATTATACCATATTATAGACCTTGTTTGTCTTATTTCAACTCTGTCCTTGATAAAATCAGTGTATTTTAGGTTAGATTGAAAACTTTTCGAATGTACTTCTCTTTATCTTATCAGCTGTCATCTCAACATGTATCATCTATGTGTGTGTTGTAGTAATAAACTACATAAAATCTTATTTGTGTCAATTTTGTCTCTTTTAAAAACAAAATAATGGGTCCATTTTATTTTGCTTATATAAATTGCAAATGATAATGACTCTTTTTAGAGCTGTAATATACTACACTTTGGAAATGCTGATAATTTTTGATTAATAAGAAGTTTTGACTTAGACAATAAAATGATTGACTGATTCATGAAGAAGTAGACAATGCCTCATAACTACTCATGTCTGAAACAAATTATTGGAAGTCGAAGTGCACGATGCAAAGACTGAATATAAACAAAATGAAGTATTGAAAAACGTTTTTGCACTTTCAATTAATCTGTTGGAATTAATTTTAAATTCCAATGTTGATTATATCAAATAATACTGAATGCAATCACTAGAAATCACTATGCAATCGCCAATTGTGGCACATTTATACTGAATATCGAACAATAAAGTTTAAGGTGTATGTTTGAGATAATTACTGTTTAACATGTATGCGTCTTTGTTTATGTCGAGATAGTTGTCCAGTGTTTGTCACAGCGTGATTGCCGCACCGCGATGTAAGTGACGCCGCTCGCGGTCACACCTGAGTGACCTGCACCGGTCAGATGTTACTCCCGGTGGATTAATGTAATTGGCTGTAGATCATCTTATCTCTGTCAAGTGATTTCCCGAAGTAACCGCCAATATTCTAACGTAGCTATTCAAAATTTAAATTACGGTTAGTTAGCAGAAAGCCTCCGAACACTTGTTGTATTACTTTCATCATGGTCCAGTTATTTTACATATTATTTCTTTATCTAAGCACCTGTCACCGTTGTAAATTATTATTGGTGATTTCTCCCCGTGCTCGTCACCATGTTTTAAGATCTCAGGCACTTCCGGATAGTTCCTGGTTATACTTTGATGTGGTGGCTATTTGTTGTTATGGAAATGTGTATTTTATTTAAAAGTACCATGTTTCATCTCTTTTATGTTGTACGGTCGGAGGTCAAAGCTTGCTTAATTCATATTCATCTGTAGTAAGAAGCAAGTTTAGCATACCATATCTACAACTCATAATCGCATGGTGCCTATTGGTGATTCAGTTGATGCAGCATCAAAACATATTTTTGAACAAGAGTTTTTGGAACTCTCCAATACTACTATGCTGGCTCTTTTCTAAGAATCTTTTTTTTTGCGCGGTCCTCGAACAATATCGGCCTTTGTAGAAAAAGGAAGCCCCAAATGATATTGGGACTGAGCTATTCAAAAGGCCGATAGCTTGAACTAACTGTTTTGGTCACAGTTTATCGGGTGGGCGGGTTATTTTAGTTTTATGGGGACTTTTCCCACCCTGTATTTCTTCCCGATTAGCCCGCCTGGCTCCGTATTCTGGAGCCAGCGGTAGGATTATACAGTCCTACACGAGCTAACTGCGATTAGGTAGGAGATTTTAGATTTAGAAAAACAAATCAGATTATCTAATCAACTGTCACCGGAATTTATTATAACAAATATGTATCAATTATTTTTGGATTAATGTCGTCCATTCAAGGGGAATATTTTTCTTACAGCACTTGGTGTCTGGGAATATTGATACAAACAATTATTTGCAATATGGCTGCTGAGATTGAATGAACATTTTTAATGATGATATGCTTTTATTTTATTATATGTTAGACAATAAATGATTAGCTGCTAAAAAACATTAGAGGTAGACATAAATTAAGCATTTCACGCTTTTTATGGTTAAATTCTTTATCAATGAACGTTCTGAATCATTCTCCGGCAGAACTCCCTAAACTCTGTTTTCACCTCTTCACTTCTCTTCCTGACGTCACGTAACTGTTTCTGAGCATGTGACGTCACCATATCTATTCTGAGGTATGTAAAACATGCGTGTATGCACTGGGATCTCTGCAGGGGTAGGCGCATGTTAAAGTAGTTACACACTGTAGAGCAGACCTGCGCATCAGGCATCTCTCTCGCGCAGGTAGTAGTAGTACAGGAAGTGAGGAGTAAACACAAACTCAAAGCCCAGGACACCATGGTGACCATTTTCTCCTGAGGGAAGAAATCAGATTGTTCAGTGAATAAATTTAATTAGATGAGTTAAAAAACTCGTTCTTATGTGTATAAGATTTGCTGTTAGTTAGGTTAATACTTGAATGAATTTTTTTTGATGCAAATCTGAATAAACGTTTCGTGAATATCGCTTGTCCTATTAAACAGTTATTAATTTGGTGTTTTAAAAATAAGATTTGCCTATCATACTGAATAACATACTTATATGAGTGACATGACAACAAAAGTAAATAACAACATATTAATGTAAATATAAGTTTACTATTTACCTGCATTGTGGTAGCAAAGTTTGAGATCAATGCTGGCGTTGTGATTTCTTTCTTCAAATTAGGACAGCGAAAATTGTCTAATTATGTGTTCCTGTTCCTGTGCTGAGCTATGTGTAGTAATGTTATGTGTTCCTGGTGTTATCACTGTCGAATGATGTTGTTACCAGAAGAAGGGAGGAGTTTTATACCCATATTCCACCTACGTACAATATGTGATGATCACTTTTAATATCATTATCTGGTCGTATCCCAGTATTATCGGATAAATATCTATTAATTATTATTAGAAGCCTTGCATGGCTGCCCTCGATTTCTATTAAGCTTCATGATATAATTAAATAGGTGTTCCCTTATATAAATATGACCGTGGATGTGTTGACATTGATCGTTGAACGAACTGATTTGATTGGATTAGTGGAACGATCCTATCAGATTTGTAGCATGTCTGCCTTGATGCAAGGATTATGTAGTTTAATTAGGTCAGCTCAGAGAAGATTAGCACAGTCAAGAGCGCACGGCTTAGATCGAGGCAGGAATCCGCCGCCCAACATGTGAGTCAGATGATTACCAAATAATAATGTCTATATAGATTTGCTGCATTTAATTTATTTCCAATCAAGCATCCCATGCATCTTCATTGTATAATCTACATCATCTGCCGGGTCACATGACATGTCTGAAAGTTTCTAGCTTAGTTGAGGTAAAGGATATTCATGTTCAAAATCACTCCGATCACTCTGACTCATCAAATAAAATGTTAACCCATGAAACTGAGTAGAGCATGTCCTGTTTATTTACCTCTAGCTTATGACAATATACTTGGCTGTATTATTCACAGTGACGTCACACCCCACAATTCTGTGTGTTCAGCTAATCGAGCTGTTCGCAGATCATGTTAATCCAAATGCAAATCTGGATTATAGTGGGACGACATGCTTGTTCTTCTCTTGGCAGATGCTAAACTTACAAGGGCTTCGTCCTGTTTTGGGGTTTATTTAATATAGCGAGTAACTAGATTTTAATGGGGACCAAATTGGATAAAAGGTAACTGTTTTGGTCAATGTCGAATTATCCGCTATTTCGAATTCTTTGAGGGTTTTTTGGGATGTTTTTCAATATCATCCCAAGTAAATTGTCTTGTTTTTAATTCTGGAGTCAGCTGCTGGACTACACGACTCTACATGAGACATCTGAGAACAAGCCTATTGTTCGAGCTATGTTTCCTACCCATGTTGTTGAATATGTTAAATTTGAGGGGGTACGTAATTTTTACCCAGACTTCAATACTCATTAGGAACTAAAATCATTTCCTTATTTAGACACCATTTGATTACATAGTTAAACTGCCAGTCTGTGTCATGATCTGACCTTGCATTACATAAATATTACTTAAATCCGCCCAATCGGCTTAGCCGGCGCGTGAATAGCATCCAACCATACCCATGATCAATAGGCCTACGTAAATTAATGATAGACTAACTCACGCATATATGAGGGCACCGCCTACCTACACTCCAAACTATTTACTAATCTCAGCTTTGTGCCTTTGACCTTGTTAATTTTATCTTTGCTGAGATCAAGGCACGTATGAGACAATCATCTTTGATAAATCGACAACGTAGTGTTATTTTCTATCAGACTTTCTCGTGGGCAATGATTGTCATTAGTGAGAAGAGAATCATTAATGTTTGTTTGGCCTCTACAAGACAACACATATCTGGCGACAATTTCTAGCTGTTATAATTTCAAGGAGCGCAGTTAAACAGCACAGGATGTCTCATATGTATGGGCGATTTTCCTGAACAAGTCTCGTTTCCAGATAGCTTTGGATTCATTATCCTACGAGTATCTACTCTCTATCTACTGGTTGAAATGCAACAATTATGAACTATGTTACCGTGTTTCCTAACGTCAAATGTCACTTGTCGTGTTCGCTATATAAATTTGTGATTCTGTTTTCTCTTGTAAGTTTCAGTGTAATAATTCATACATAGATATCAAAATTATGCAGATTTGATTTGTGTTTCCTATGAAACGCCGACACGAATAGTATTCAATCATGCAGACGGATGCACGCAGTCAGTTCTGCAGTATATCTAGTTTTATGGGGACGTACAGGTTCAGGACTAAAAAATACTCTATCTTAGAGGTATGGGAAACTTACGATAAAAATGTCAAATTTAAATATTCAATTTTATGTGATATAGTTTTACCATCACGATTCTTTACTTAATAACACAGCATTGGCAACTCTGTGTGTAAAACAACTAGTATTATATGGCCTAATGGCATGTTCGCATTGTAAAGCATTGGGAAACTGTGAATGCTATGTAGCATGGTAGATATAGCCTACAGCAGATATGTGTAACATCCGCTTATAATTTACATTATCAAACTACTCAAAAACCTGTTGTCCTGTCTTTAAGGGTATCGAAATCCTGCAATATTTAATAATATATAGCAATGTCTAATACGTCTGTGTAAATTGAACAAGCATTGTAAATGTTAATATGTTTTATTGATATATTGAGTGCAAACTACAAATTACTGCAAATAGCTGATTGACAAAGAGGTAGACATAAATTAAGCGTTTTTCGCTTTTTATGGTTGTGTTTGATATCAATGAACGTTCCTAATCATTCTCCGGCAGAACTCTCTAAACTCTGTTTTCACCTCTTCACTTCTCTTTCTGACGTCACGTAACTGTTTCTGAGCATGTGACGTCACCATATCTGTTCTCAGGTATGTAAAACATGCATGCATGCACTGGGATCTCTCCAGGGGGAGGCGCATGTCAAAGTAGTTACACACTGTAGAGCAGACCTGCGCATCAGGCATCTCTCCCGCACAAGTAGTAGTAGTAGTACAGGAAGTGAGGAGCAAACACAAACTCAAAGTCCAGGACACCATGGTGACCATTTTCTCCTGAGGGAAGAAATCAGATTGATCAGTGAATAAATTAAATTAGATTATACTTATACAAACATTCTCGTGTGCACTAAGGTTTAATGACATTATGAATGTTGTTTACTCGAAATCTGAATTTACGTCTGGTAAACACCACTGATGCTATTGCACAGAATAATAAAGTGCTAGTTCATAACTTTGTAATTTAAGAATTGCATTTACTTACCATCATACATTACGTAGTAATCTGTGTATCAATAATAGTAAATAACAATATATTAATGTAAATATAAGTTTACTATTTACCTGCATTGTGGTAGCAAAGATCGATGCTGGCGTTATGACTTCTTTCTTCAAATTAGGACAGCGAAAATTGTCTATGTGTTCATGTGCTGAGCTCTGTGTAATGATGTTGATACCAGAAGAAGGGAGGAGTTTTATACCCATATTCCACCTACGTACAATAAGTGATGATCCCTTTCATCATTATTATCTGGTCTTATCCGAGTATTATCAGATAAATATCTATTAATCATCAATAGGAGCCTCGCATGGCTACCCTCGATATTTTGTAAGCTATGTGATATAATTAATGCGTTCCCTTATATAAATATGATCCCCGGTAAATTGCCCTTGAACGTGAACCGAATAGATTCGATTTGTAGGGTGGGATCGTCAAATAGGATGTGTAGCAGGTCTGCTTCCATACAAGAATTAATATCTTAATAAGGTCGTGGTCAGATGAGATCAGATTAACAAAGTCAAGATCACAAGGCTCAGATCGAGGCAGGAATTCGTCGTACAGCTTGGATAACGCATGAGATAATTGCAAAATATCAATGCTTATGTCGATCAACTATATTTAATTTAATTTCCATAAAGCGTACGATACATTTTCATTGCATAAAGTGCATGATCTGATCCGTCCCCTGATTTATCTAATATAAAAGTCAATCCTCAACATTTGAAAGAAGTATTCTGTTTCCTCCTAACGTGTAATATTTGATATGCTTCAATATCAGATTCATTCCGATCAAACGTATATATTTATTTGCCAAAATTAGCGACATGGGGATATTTGTATCATCTTGTCCATATTATATGTTCAATTTTGAAGATACCTTACCACCAATGGTAGATGAGGGGAACAGTGTTGAACATCTCCACATAGCAAGCCCTAGTACGTGATCATCTTTTAATAGAATTAAACCGCAGGGTTGGACCTCAGCCAATGTGCCAAATGTTGTGCTCCCTGACAACTACCATATGTGGGAGTATGGGTACGAATAGGGAAAAGTACAACAGATGGTTCTAATCACATCTTTTGTGGTCAAAAGCTCCTCGCCAAGATATCAAGGTCCACATTTTTCGCCGACTACACAGCGTAGTTTCCTTAACACACAGTTCAACACCATTCCCCTGATCTACCATTGTTACCACTCATTCCGGTTTAATTATTGCAGTAATGATTCGTACCTCTTGTGAGATTATACCCGGTAACCTGTTTGTGCCGTGACCCGATCGCTCTGACGTTAACTAGATATGAACTTTAACCCGCCAAATCGACTTAGCTGGTATGTTAAACGTTTTCAGCCATACCGATGATATAATGGTAATGATAGGCAGACTTGGCAGCGGGTTTGAAAGCAAAGCTGATACACGCATTGAACCACTCAGGTGCTGCTTTTCAAGGTGGTTGTTCCAAGGTCGCCTAATCGGGCATTAATCCGGGTAAACCAAACACAATCCACAAGGGCAACAAGTCTGCACGATTATCGATTACCTCATACGTTTGTCCGCAAATCGCCGATTGTAAAGTATTTCAACCGATCAGCGCTGAATCGTGAAATTAATTACAATGTTTACACCACACACCGAGTTTGTGTAGGAAACTTTGCTGCGATTTATACGAGCGTCGATTCGAATATCACATGCTCTAATTGGAAACGGAAAATCCAGTGAGATTCAACATAATTATGATCTCCTAAGATATGGTAAATGTGCGCCTATTTTCTGCATTTTATGTGAGAACGAACCGGTGATTATGAGGGTATACAGTGGATATTGTATTTTGGCGATGTTAGCCTTGTATTGCCAGGTGAACGACGTCAAAGCAGGTGGGTATATATGATTACAAGAAATCCAGGCAACCTAATTTGAAACTAATGATATCAGCTATTCTTCGATTCATGCACAAATAAATAGTATATTGCACATTTCTACAAGTTAGGTTTATTATCTTCGTTCGGCTATTGTTAGTACTTTGTCACGGTTAACGAATTAGCAGAGCACTAGAATGATGTAACCCTTGACCTGTTGACCTTTGACCCAGGATACTCGGCTATGAACCCGCGGGTGGACACGGATGAAGAGGAACTGATGCGGTACCTGTTTACGGGCTACAATCCGACCGCTCGTCCCGTCATCAACGCATCACACAGCGTCAATGTTAAAATACAGTTCGCCCTTCTGCAGATACAAGAACTGGTGAGTTACATTGTATCTGTCAGCACAGGGTAACTCGATCTATCAGCATAGCGCATTCACTAACTTATGTAAGACATTTGCTGACAAGTTAATTTCATATTATGATGTTTAGACGTTTTTATATTTTTAGAATTTAAGAAAACAGATTCTTTATACAACTGGAATGGTGATAATGGTAAGTGAATTAATTTCACAATTTGTACCAACTTGACTAAGCTATGGCCAGGACCTTTCGGTGCTTAAGAATGTATAGATTTGCCCTGTAATACATGTACCAATGTAGAATCCTGGGCTTAAAGATGACATATAACAAGGCTGCGAAGTATTCTCTCCATGTTTATTGTGTAAAACGGTACATGATACAACTTGGTGTCGGGTCAAATCTATGAGTGTCATAAGGGCGGAAGCGCACCATCTTATACCTGGCCGCACTCACGTGTGCTGCGCTGCTCACCGAGATTTCCAATGTGGATCTCGGTCGGGACAATTTTCACGGAAGTCGGACCTCGTCATCGGATTACTCCAGGTGGTTATGCCGTTCATCTGGCACGTCTCCCAGCCGTAATGCGCACTCATCTACGTTAGCTTGCCAAGGGTGTTGACAGCTGCCGATCATTAAGATGAGCGACTGACTAGTACTCAGATGAGTGCAGGTCATCAGCCGCGTATCTTACACCGATATACATGTACTCAGTAATAAACTTGTACCTAATAATACTACTAGTAATGTATATTGTTGTATCTAGATTTGGTGGGATGTCTATTGTTATATTGTTATATTCAGGAATGGGTGGATGAGAGGCTGATATGGGACGAGTCAGAGATACCTATTCATAGCTTGGTGGTGGAGTCCAAACAAGTATGGATCCCGGAGTTTGCTGTTATAAACGCGTGAGAGCAATAATTATAAATATTCCAATTATCATGCACAATTTACCCCTTTTCCAGCATTCTGTAAGTACTTCTTTCAACATAAGATAATGAAAAGGCTGTGAATAATGAAGAAATATACATGATTTTGTCTATCAGTGAG
>JAXGGS010582801.1:0-10373 GCA_035585475.1 Armandia brevis | reverse complement strand
AAAGCTAGCGGTAATTGTAACCAATGATAAAGTACTTACGAAACTTCTATCCCAATACTCTCTTTCGGTAAAGTTCCAGTAACACGCAGCCAGAATTTGTCAGAGGGTGTAGTCATGTGCTGGGGTATTTTAGCATCAGATGCACCTATAAAATGAAGGATATACTGTTAGTGTACAAGCATACTGTATCTGATTCCCCAGTTCAAGGAAGCACTGCCCATCTATATCCCTTGTGAATCGGTAGTGAACTGGTGGAGTCTTTGTTTTAGGGTTGAGCAAGAATTGCATTTATTAGTATTGATTATATCTTGTAAAACTATTCAAAAAACAGGAGGTGAATTAAAATCATCAATTAATGTTTCCTTGGATTTGGTGGAAATGAACGATGATAAAATAAAAGTTGTTATAGTTCCGGGTAAAATTAATGAAGAGGAATTAAATTTTTATATACCACAGATAATACCAGGGACATATGAATATTCAAATTTCGGAAGATTTGTTGAGGATTTTAAGGCATTAGACAGTAATGGTAATGACCTTGAATTTGAGAAACTTGATGAAAATACTTGGAAAATATTAAATGCTAAAAATTTAAATAAAGGGTGCTTTTTCATAGAATTATTATTTAAAGGGGTTTGTTTTAAATATAACAAATATACGCTTAAAAGGTTACATACAAACCATTATAAAAATTCATTTTTTATGTAAGAATTGTACATTTTAAACATCATAAATCAGGTTAATTATTGATAAAGCCAATTTAAAAAAGAAATATATTAAAAGACCTAAATTATGCAAGTTGCTGTGGCTATGGTTTAATAATGAATACGAATTTGTTCTCACATTGAGTTTGCACGTCTATGGTTGCCATGACACCCTCAGTACCGATGACACAGGTGTAAGTGTTGTCAGCATCACTGATTCTCTCACACGTCTCCTCAGCCTCCCCCACGTGGTGAGTTAAGTTACTCCTCCACTCCTTCTCTAGATCAAAGGGAGCTCTGTCAGAACTGAGCTCCTCTAGAGGCTCCCTGGTGAACCCTGGTGTTGTAGAGAAGATCTCCCTGGGTCCCTGGAACCATCGTATGTGGGATTCTATAATCTGTGGTCTGGCTGTTGCTGCACATGTGAGGTTTATATCTGTGTCTGTGTACAGGTGATGTTGTGTGATAACTCGCCTGTCCGGTTCCAACAACACGGGCGAAACTGGCAGGAAACAGGAAAATAAAGACATCATTATTAAGTTTATGTCGGGTCTGCTATAAACCGTAGAGTTTTAGGACACGTGAGCATTCTTATAATAAACTTAATATCTTTTCCATATTAAATCAATTATTTAATTTTACAATGATTAAAATGTTTGAACATAAAGAGGCTGGTACTTTACAGAAATACATATAATTTGAATTTGAGATGTACACAGCAACTATCCGATAAGAATATACGAACGAAAGACTAATGATACGTTGATAGTTGTCGGTAGTCAAGTCTCTAAAATATAGAACAGAATATGCTCTCACCTGTGACGTGTAGCTGAGTAGGGGGTGAGTGATCTGTTATAATCTCCTCATATCCCACAGGTGAGTTAATCAGTGCACAGGTGTAACTGCCCTCACAGGTAACACTGTCAGCTGTTATAACCAGCATATTACTGCTAGTGTTCGTGTGTGAGCCGCCATCTTGGTACCATGTGTATGTATCTGCTGGAGGATTTCCCACATCAGTGACGTCACAGGTCAGGGTGACGTCAGTCGTGACAGGAACAGGGTTAGGATTGATGCGCAACGATGTTGGGGTAGATGGGCGATCTGAAATAAGACATATTACAACACAGTTATCATTGAATTGCTATCACATTTATGGTAAAAAATAATCCTTTGGACTCCCCTATTCAATGATAAAACCAACTTGGTAATTAGATATTAATGTTGGGCCTGTGTATTAATGGGGGACTAGACAGGTTTAATCTAAATGTATGTGCATTTATTATATATAATATGTAGGCCATACCCAAAGTTCTTTAGTGCGCCCGTCACTTTAAATATAGATCAACATGACCGTGACTTACTTTGCACATTGATTGTAAATGTATTAATCTCTTCATTAGTTGTCAGGTCCCCTGACTCATTGTTATGAACCTGCACGGCATGACACGTGATCTGTCTGTTGTTGGCAAGTCTCCTCTCCTGAGAGTTAACTGAGGGATCCCAGGTGATTAACACAGATACCAGGGCGTCTCCCTCCACATGTCTCTCTATAAGAGGGTAGACCACACCTGTAGTTGTCACCACAGGTAAGGGCCGCCCTGTAAAGTTACAGATCACCTGCCATCCATCATCTGTGTCTAGTGTGTGTGAGGGGTTACCCGGGACAGCCTCTGTCTCTAATCTCTCAATACCTGTAATTATAAACATATTAATAATTTGCGAATTATAGCCATCATGTATCATTATGTACACAGCACGCCCAACCTGACATTGAGGCAGATTGATTGTATCATATCAATGATAATTAATAGAGATTTGAACGACACATCCCTCCTGATGTATTAACTATAGTGTTAAGTCAACGGTAACTAAGAAACACTTATATCAAAGCAAGGCCAGTGTGCGTGTGTAATCTATGAACGATAGGTAATTTGAAGAGGTACTATATATCATTTATCCCGAGTCCTGAATAACAATGACATTGTCGTACTGCGCTATTTCTTAGTTAAACGATAATAGTTACTAAATGTAGTTCACACGCTGCTGAATATTCAAATACTCTCGCGTTATGATGCTTGTCTTAATAGCATAATTATGTTGTAGGTAATAGGCTCGTTCCATGACAAGGGACTGTTTGTCACTTACCTCCGCGTACAAATTATCACGTTGACAAAGTATATTCAATAAAAGGCCTGTGATTGTGATATGTGTATAGCAAAACCGTCGCAATCAGATCTTCTTACCATATTTGAAACTGGGTTTGATGCATGTCAGTCAACATAAGCAAAATAATCTGGTTATAGTACAGAGGACTTTTAGCCAATTACAGTGGTATAACAAGGGATCCGTGCATAACATTGTCTGGCTATAAAACAGATTAGAGGACTGTCAGATGCCCGTAGTGCTGTAACGGGTGATCTGTGTGCTCTGGTTATAACCTGGACAGAGGCATTCCCCAACATGTGCTAAATAAGGCGAGAGGTGTTGATAATATTCCCTGGTTATGATTAGCGGCGTTATAACGGGGAATATGTGTGATTTACGGTTGTAACGCGAGTTAGAGGCATGTCATCCAACATATAAACGTTATAACGGGAGAGGTGTGTAATCAAACTCCATACTAACCTGTAACGTGCACTTGTGTTTTAAAGTTGACGGTATCTATATCATTGGTGACAGAACACGTGTAGCTTCCTCTGTCCTCAGTAGTCACATGGCCCAAATCATATACAGAATCGGTGGCTCCCGGGATAACAGTGTCATCTATAAACCACTGTGTGTTGCCCTCAGGGTTCCAGCAAACAGAGCAGGTCAGTGTGAACTTCTCATGTTCTAACAGAGTGTAGGTGGGCTCCCATAGCTCCCCTTTCCAAATAGCCGGATCTGTTAAATAAATTGTTTACGGATACACTTAATCATGAATTAATTCTTTTCTTTTAACGACCTCATCATTGACATCAATATAGCCTAGAATTGGTTGGGGAAATAAGATATAAATTATGTAAAATAACCTAGTTATTATAAACATTATAACGGCACTGATATTGGTCTGAATGTAGCTAAGATGAAAGATTTGAATGCATCGCATCACTAAGATGTATCGTTGACGTAATTAGTGAATATTTGGATAACTTACTTAAAGGAATATGTGTATAAGTGCCACTTACATTGAGTATCCAGATTTATTGTGGCCTGGATTCCCTGGTTACCGACAGAACATGTAAATGTAAGATCTGTGTCAGTTACAGTGTCACATGTTATCTCCCTCTCAGCATCAAATCTCCGGGTCAGTGTGCTTCTCCAGTTAGTGGTCAGGTCAAAGTTACCGCCATCTGCTGGTTCCTCGGTCAGCACAATCTCTGTATCCGAGTCCCCGTCTAATATCTCCACCCCTCCCTCAAACCACCTGAAATCTGCAGAGGTAAGAGCTGGTTCTCCGGTAGCCAGACATGAGATGGTGGTCTGGTTATCTGAGTACAGATGTGGCTGCGTGACTCGTCTCTTGCTAGGTTCCAGCAGCATCGGGGAAACTGGAGATAAAGTAAATAATACGTCTCAATAGATGCGATTATTTCAATTATTACACGATATAGTGAAATCAGCCGCGATATATTTTTTCAACTCAAATATAAACGTTCGACATACCAGTCACTTGTAGATTAGAGGTTGCAGAATCACCGGATCTGAGCAGAGGAGGAGACTGATTTGAGCAGGCGCAATAATAATCCCCAGCCTCTGTCACACTGGTGGGTGTAAATCTCAACGTGTTACTGGAGGTTATGTTAAGTAGAACATCCCCCTGGTCCTGTATCTCCTGGTACCAGTAAAACTGATCTGCTGGAGGGTTCCCGGCATCTGTCATATCACAGGTCATTGTCACCTCAGTGTGTATCTCTGCGGTAGCTGGGGAGATGCGCAGGGCAGAGGGTGTGAGAGGGGCGTCTGAAATGTCAAATTTTACAATCGTTGACTGCAAACGATTTTCTTTGTTGTTGCGTAAGCTTGAATAAATTAAGTTCTTCAGTTTGACAAGTAAGCAGTGGTTTTGTAATGCAAAGCTTTCAAGCGATCAAAACCTATACGATACAATTAGGCCAGTGATCAGCTCACTCTTACCAGAATAGTTTGTTTCGTCCGCGAAAATGTACGAGCAATGAAGGCTACACATTTATATTAATGTGGCCAACATATGTCGCAAAAATATACGTCTATAACAAGGTATATGCATGTACTTACATCTCACGTTCAGTACGAATTCTTTCGTCTGTTCATGCAAATTGCTGATAGGAGATTCAGCAGATCCTGTAACGAACTCCTGTGTGGCGTGGCATCTTATAACTCGTCCGTTGATCCGTCTTCTCTCCGCGAATGTTACACCCGGAGCCCAGGTGATTTCTCCAGACGCTTCCCCAGCACCTGTGTCAGTCTGAACCATCACAATCAGGGGATGTTCGGCACCAAACACGGACACCTTGGGAAGAGGGAACGCGGCAAATACGAAGTGTGCCATAAAGTCGTCATCGGTATCCAAGGTATCTATGTTTTCCGGTTCCGGATTCTCAGTTTCCAGTGGATCAGCGGCTTTCAAAATATACATTCGTTATAATTGGGATGATCTACTGTCTGTGACTAATAATAGGTATGGTTATTGAGGTTCGATTGTTCGGATTTTTACTTACCACGCGTTAATAACGGCACAGAGAACGTAGGGTTCTGCCCTGAATCTATTTGATTTGCCACGCACGTTATCTGAGAGTGAGCTGCAGCCGGGAAATACCGTACGGTGAATGAAGAACCGGGCACGGCAGGATTCTCGTCGGTTTCTGAGAAAGATAACAGGTCTCCATCTGTTTTGATTTGTAAGTGATATCCCGGTGATGCCTGTCGAAAAGCGGCTTGGCATGTCACATCCTGCAGGACACCCTCAGCTAGGTGTAATACCTCCGATTCCGGGATAGCCGGGAAGATGATTGAAGGATTCCCTGCAGGCACTGAGACAAAAAGAAAATCTATCGTAAATAATGAATATTTTAGGATATATAATTATGAGGCTTCGGATCATGGTGCATTTACCATGAATAAAATAAGGTGTGATTTTGATTATGACATATTTTAACATTGTTCAAAATCACAATACATTCGCCTGTTGGATGATTATCTTTACTTTTCTCGAGTGAACCGTGTCTCCTAGCTTTACAAAGTCCTCGTTCCAGTCTAATGTCAACGTATCAACTGAAATTAATCACATGACCAGTCATGCTCGATAATTATAACAACTTCGCATGGTAAAACGTGAACCATTGGTGTGTAAACACATATTTCTAAAACTACAACAGATATACATAATACTTTGAAGATGTTTAAAAGTGCCTGTATATTGACCTTATAATAAATATTCCTTTGCAAATACGCCCCATGAGAACAATGCGAACACTATATTTCAAACAAATACAATCAAACATACCAACAATTTCCGTTAACGTGGCTACATCCTGTCGCACCGAAGGTCCTAAGAAGTTTTCATCCACATTCATTACACAAGTCCAGGTCCCTATGTCCGCTGCCTGGACACCGTTAATCTGTATCTGCAGAGAGGTTCCGCTGCCAGCCGCCACACACACTGTTTGTGAATATCGTCCGTCAGTGCAGCTCACTGCTGCACAATTCGTCAGGCTATCGTCCTCGGTAAACGTTAACCGATAACATAAGTCACCATCCGGGTTAATAATATCCATCCATAGGTCGTCCCATCCCTGGAGAAATCCCCCGAACGTCTGATCATCCTCACACCGCACGATCACAGTGTCACCTAGCACAGCAGACTCAGGATCCAACTCCAACGTTGTAGTTTGACCATTAACTGTAAACAAGAAGATCAGCAATTTTGAAATGATATTCAGTTTCTTTAATATCCAAATAGTTTGGGATATGAGAAATAATATACCGCAATTTACCTGTGATGAATCCAGTTATCAGTAACACATTAATAAATATATCCATCGTGTGTTGTTATTAAACAATCTTCCATAAACAATGAGAAAAGCCAAGAAACAAATGCTGAATATATGTTATCCCCGTGAATCCCTCTAAGTGCACAGCGATGGATAAATAACACTGTAGGCGTGCATTATGCGTAACATATAATGGTTCGAACGTTCAATGATGTCACCCATGTGCTGGGCGGATCACTGGCAACTGTCAACGCCTTTCATTAATTATAATTATAAGATATGATGTTTCTTACCTTGAATATGATTTGCTTGACACACAGTTATTGCCTTTCCATGTACTGTTTACCGTTTACTAGGCGTTTAATTCCTACTCATCGCAATATATAGGGATATTGTGAAAGAAAGATATTTATTAATACTCATATACCTGTTGCCAGTTGCATTTAATTTATATTATATGATAAGCTCGATATGTGTTTGGCGAATTGATTAGGACAGTAAATATCTTGTCCTTTTTAAACAAGGTTTTATTGACAAACTCAATTTAGACTTATTATCAAACACAAAACGATCTCCGCAGATTCCGTTTACGATCAGATGTTTTCATATCGTCGATGGATACCATAAACTGCATGAAAATTGCCCAAATCCAAAATGTCAAGACTCGATGTTGATTGTTTCAGAAGTATCTGATCCATGATTGACATGTGACGGCATCTATCGCGTATCTAAGTTTGAATGTTATATCAAACACACGCTTTTGACCTACGTACTTGCGTCATCTAATGATCTACATGACCTGGTTCTAGAGAGCAATTGCGCTTAACAAGATGCGCTCGCGTCGGCGGCCAATTATCGCATGCAATCTCTCAGCACCTTACGCTTATAAGCTTTTAGTCATCAGATGTCTTCGGACTTTAACAAGGATTGCAATTTTGAGTCCAGCTTCGAGACGTCCAAACTCGAACGCATCCTCCCACCTAACACCTCCGCGGTCCTAAATATTCTTTTCCTCCTACCGCTTCAAACTACCTCCTGCACACACATCTACCTCCGTCACATAGCCTGTCTTTCGGCCAAGCGACGAGATACTTCTCCTACCCGTCCTTAACCCCTTCCCCTGACATCCCCTATCATGATTAGAGACAAGCACGTGCTCGCTCAGACACTTGTCAGTTCATGGGCGGCGCTTATCATGCCATAGTCACGTGTCGTGTATAATAAATTGCTGACCGTTGTGCGTAGAACTAGTCGTACTAAACAAGTGTTTGAATTGAAGGTCGGAGGCTTTATAGCGATAATTATAATTTATCTAAAAAATGGTAGGATTGCGTTCTTTTTTATTTTATTTTAGAAATTAACATTACACGTCCCATATTCGACCATGTACTACTTGTTTAATAGCAGTATGCATTAATTAGTAGAAATATATTTTGCTGTAAAGCCATTTGGTGACATGAAGTTAAATATTCTTATTTCAGCTTTAACTAGCTTATTGATACATTTACGTGTATACAGTAATGCAGTCGGTCTTGGTAAAATTGATTGATTAAATTAACACAAGATGAAAAACATATTTTAAGCATTTATTTATATTAACGAATGTAATTGATTGTTATGCGCCAAAAAACTAATAAAAAATCAGGGATCGCACAGTGCACTGCCCTATATTAACGGTTGTAGCCATTTGTGCTTGAGTCAGCGATAACATTTTGTTTTATTGTTGAACAAAATTGATATTGTCATTATTTAAGATCACATTTTCGTGTTTATCGATTCAGTGGATTACATTCATCCCATTCAATGTCTATTTTTAGTTGCATTATTAGATGATATGTCAAAAAGTGGAATACAGGAAATTGAACTTGTATATTTATCATTAAATCGATTAGAAAAGTTGTATGCACGTAGACGTAAATATCTTATGTTTAGTGACAATGTGCGTATTATTGATACTGGGCTTGTAATAAGGACCTGCGTACAAACTTTGATAGCATACCATGGTGAGTAGATTAAATGGATTTCATTACGAAATCTAGCTCAATTGTTCTATTGATTATTTATAACCATCATGCATAACTACCGAACATGTCTTAGTACAAAGTTTTACTAACTTGTATGGAAATAATTGATAGATAATTATAATTTCATCATCTTAGTCCGGTTATCAAAAAGACAATTTCACTCACGTAGATGTGTGTTTTCAAATAAATTAATTGCCTTGAATATTCTGAATGCTTACAAAGCACGCTAGGTGTAACAAAACAATTCTACAATGTATCTGATCATTTTATATGTAATGCTTTTCCGTACTGCTTGCTGAATCTTTTCGCTTTGTCTATCTCATAATTTCAAGCATCACAACTGCAAGCGCCAATTCGTGGACTCTATCTGGAATTTAAACTAAGTACGTAGTCTAAACACGTTCTGTTATCAAAGGTTAAAGTAACTTGCACTGGCTTCCTAATTAGCAATATATTTGAAATTCATTTCTTGTTGATTAAGCGCTACACAACCTCCGAGTATCAGCGGTCAAAAATATTGCTTACAAAAGATTTTGACTAATGACTAATAATGCGGCATCCTTTTCCCTGTCTGTCCCGATCATACCGATCGTAAGTTACCATTTTACTTTGTGACCACCATTATAAAGTTTATATTTAGGAGTTTAAGATATATTTCCCCTTCTATGAAATGTTTTTAACTCTTCAAACTCCCCCATCTTTTTACATTAATACTGATCGACAACTGAGAGGACAAGGGATCGCACACTGTAAGGGTCAGTACCTCAGTCTGCCGCCATGAGTTCGCTAAACTGTCTCTTGGTTTGAAGTGTTCTAATGTAACTGATATGCTATTTCAGGCTGTAATTCGATAGAACGTTTTATACATTATTGCACCTTTGAAAATATTATAAACAGAATACGCAAGTTTTCAATTTGAAAATATATGTCGTCGCTCATTTAAGTTTTTGTAGTTTGCTGCGGTATTCTTGTAAAAAAAATGCAGCAATATATAGGTCAAAACTCGGTAATAATTTTTATATTCATACAGGGGTCTTTGTTGACATATTTCCGCAACATACTGTTCAAATCGGGGTGGAAAATGGGCGCTCCCAGAATTTAGGCCTATTCGCATCAGCTGTTCACGTTTAAATGCGATGCTAATCAAGTAATACTGATACCCGAGTTTTGTACATGGAGACTGGAATTAACCATGACTATTGTTATATATCCATTTGGTAGCATACCAAAACGGATGGGATATCATCGCGATTGGTGATTATGAACAATAGCGGCACTATTGTCTGCCTTATATTAAATGTTTTATGCATCAGTGTATTGTCGCTCTGAAACATCTTTAATCCTGCACATTTGACCCCTGCCTCTTGGTGATTATGTAATCGCTGTTATCAAGTAATATTTATTAGTAAGGGAGATTGTCCACATTATTCAGCCAGACACGATTATTGATGGTGCAGTAGGTCTAAACAATGCAATACCTAGAACTTAATTTGATTAATCAGACATGGATCACACCATTGATGTTGATTATCTCCCATGTGAAGGACTTGTAACCTAGACATCTCTTGGCCTTGGTATCATACACTTAGTCTGCATGGGAACTTACTCACAATCATACCGAGCGCAGCGAGGTCATTGACTGACCATGATGATTATATCGGCGTATACAAAATAGTACTCATTTCTGGCAG
>JAXGGS010582579.1:0-10375 GCA_035585475.1 Armandia brevis | reverse complement strand
AATGTGTCATAATTGTGCAACCATTTGACTGAATCAAGAATTTCTGCTTTATCATTTAGCAGGTCATATCCCTTACATATGCCCATACCTTTCCTATTCTTGTACATACGAATGCTCATGATATTGAATATCCTGCAGGTGAATCAAAAGAAAACTGATGAAACCTCCAAAGAAGAAACACAAGGGAAAGCGAAAACGAAAGGCTCGGTTGACTTTAGGCCTAGATACAATGCAAGATCCAAGTCCATTTTAAGTAATGTACTAACGGAGTATGGAATGCCAGAAGAAGCACCAAAGGATAAACGTAAGGGCAAGGAAAATGTGTCTCAAAATAAAGAACCACACAAAGATTCTAAAGCAGCTAAAACAAAACAGAAAAGAAAGGAGGCTGTGCCAAAAAGAAAGGTAGTTCATGGTTTATTCACCCAATCTTACAATCGTATCATGTATCGTCAAGAAATCCACTGGAAGATAAGATATCAAACCGTTCTAATTATATTACAGGAAACACAAAAGGTAAAACGAGAGAATACGTTTGAGAGTACTGCATCTGACGAAGGTGGTGGTATGTCCGAGGCAAAGAAAGAGGTACATTTCAGGGTATTTTTTCAAGCTATCCGAGAAAATTTCATTCATAGAATTTACTGTCAGATTTCAAGACGAATGTTCAATTTATAGATAATAAAGCGGTTAATATATCAAATCAAAGATGAATGTTTCTATTTACAGAAATATATGCAAGTTTATCAAGACATACATAAACTCAGGGATTATTTCTATGAGGATTACATGGGCCAATTACGAGAAAAGATAGAGAAGCAGAAAGATGACATTAGCAAGAAATCGGCATCAATAGAAAGGAAAATGAAAGAGAGAGACGAAAAATTGGTAGGTTAAACAGTACTAGGCAGCACCACTCTCAGACTGGCGTTTCTCAATGATATACTTGTGCTAAGATGTTTTCATGTATATTGTAGAGAAAGGAGAGACAGGAGCAGGTGAAGAAGAGGATGTATAGAGTGGATTTAAGTGAAAATGAGGATTACTTTAAACGTGTGCCAAAGTCTGACATGTATAAGGTAGACAGATGTTTTCTACTATCACTATAACAAGGTGATCCTTAAGCTTCTTGAACCCAGATTAAACCATTCGAGCTAATATAGAAATTGCGATTTAGATTGTGAACCTCCAACAAAAAATGGTGAACGAAGGGAAGCTGCGAACTAAAGCGGATATTGACGAATTCTGGTCCAATATTCGTCGGCCAGAGGTGTTTATGCAATACTTTCCCGACGAGGTGTCGACAATACCCGAGACCTCGAGTAACCACAGTGGAAGTTTCCAACAAGGTCGGAGTAGAACTTCAAGCATCAGTTCCGTCGAAAAGGCCGGTTAGTATCAGTTACAAATTCAATGCACCTTCATTCGTAAGAAGACAGTCAATTTACTTTGGTGCGTGTGTTTTTTTCACATTACATTCGACGTTTCCCCTTATAGTAGCCCCGCTTCCAGAGAAGGAAAAAACAGACTACAGACCCATGACACAAATTGCTGAATCATTGGAATCATCTCGTCCACCGACCAGAGAAGCGACGTCCGATCAGTCTTGGGCAATTACTCAGATGGCTTCTACAACTCACAAGGTACATGTTTGACATCTTATCCCATTCGTTCAAACCCGCCATGTAAAATCAACTGATGTAAATGTTCCGGATACATTGTGTATGTCTAAAATCAAGTCGCTGTTCATCTTTCCTGCATACCGTGTGTTTACTTATAGAATTCTGCGTCAAAGAAGCCCCGGGACCCATATACGAAAGCAAAGCTAGCGGCTATAGAGTTAGATAAAAAGTATCCAGCCCTTGAGCTGCCAGTACTCAACTGTTTCTCCAGTACCTTCAATAGTGAAGCCATGGTCATTGATCAGGTACATTTAATACACCTCTTATTTGTCATTTTATCAATTTATCACAATTGTATATTTGTGTGTTCAAATTAAATTCCCAGCTAAACATGTATCATCACATTTAACCCAGATATTAAAAGAAAAGGATAAACAGAGAAGAGAAAAGGAAAGACGGCTTTTTATCAAGAGGTTGAGAAGAATGTATCACCTTACGCAATCCAACCAGGCGTCTGCACAGAGGATTTTAGACAATCATGCTGATGAACTCGAACTTGCCACTAACGGCCCCCCATTATCAGAGCTGGTTAGTATTAAGCATCCCGAGTGTTTCCCAACAAGCTACATTGGGCCCTCTTTATAACGCGGGTGACGGGCAACACGTCTCCAAAACCTCCAAATAAAAAAGCACCATGAAACTGTATGGTTTATCTTTATTTTGGGTTGCAGATATCGATAGGAGACTTAGGTTGGGCGATATGTCAGGCCCACAATATATATTCACATTATGTATCCGTAGTTAATTTTTTCGGAACATTAATTTTATTTTATTTTATTTTTCTAGATCGCTATCTCAGAAATGAACAACTATGTTGATGACGATGACGCAAGGGATCCCTATGATGGCAGACCTTGGATGAAATATGCCACCATCCGTAAGCGTGACATCAACACTATAGCTGAAATGCCAGAGGATGAATTTGGTGAAGGCAGCCATTACAGCAGTTCAGTGCCTTCATCCGCAGGAAGAATGTCCAGGTAGCAATATCATTTGTTTGATGCACAATGTCATCTAGCAATACAATATTATAGTACAACAGATGATCGATAAAACGCAGGTATATGGGGCCGACAAGCCTAAAAACAGCGTTATATCGATCACTGTGTACATATATATGTATTCATATGGGCGACATTTGACCCGCGTTATAGAGAACTAACGTTATACAAAAACTAATAGGGGGACGTTATATGGAATTGGCGCGTTTTATCGATTATGTACTGTATATTACCTTTGTGACCATTTGCTGGTTGGCACTTTTTATAGATAATTTTTTGTCCTAAATTACAGACGATCCGCCAAGAAAAGAGACACGCCACCCACGCCCCCTCCTCCTCTCAGTCATACGATTCTCGAAGGATCAGCTCCTGGGATTGTAAGTACTTGAAATAAAAATCATTCGATGGTTGATTTTAACAACACAAGCTGTTTTTAACCAACGTGTTGCTTTCATACCTGAAATATACTGTGTTGTATTTCTATTAAAACCTATGCATGTTTTATAATTATAGGAAGCGAGCTGTCTGAGTACAATGTGGACCAACTACGAAAGAATTGGCTTCCACGGGCATTTGGCAAAACAAGAAAGTTAAAAAGTGGCCGTTAGTCAGTATTACAAAAAATATACATGTACATGTAGTTCAGTGAGTACTATATACTCGAATATATAGTAAAATGATTTAAATGTTATACATATCAGTGAGGAAGAATTGTATTTGACATTTGACTGAGGAACAAGTGTGTTAGGGTAATATGATTGAATATTTATTTTCTAGTACTATACAGAATTGATTTGTCGATTCTATTGAATAAATCGTGTACAGAATGTAATTTGTATAACATTTATGTGAAAGATAACTTTTGTGAATTAAAATATAATGTAATCCTATCCACTAATTTGTTCATTGTCTTTTAACAAATTGTTTTTCTGTCCCAACTTTCACACAGTGGGATTTATCGGGCTAAGTGGTGACTTATCCTTGGTGACGTCCGACTTGTTCAGAATTTCACCGTAAACTGAGCTCATCTTAAAAATAAAAATTATAGAATTCGTTTGATTGTCTGCATTGCAATATAGTTTAGAGTTCATGGCACATATCCCATACGGGTATCTGATCAAAAATGGACGATGGTAGACTAGAACTCCTACCCGTGGCTCATAATTTGTTCTCAAAGTACCAATATATTTCAGAAGTCTCATAGATAGTTCACACCATCTCAGCGCCTCTTCATACTTCGACCCACTACATAAGTAACATGAATAATTAAGTAGGTCACGTTTATCCGTGTTTCTGATAAATTCCGGTTTATCGAAATTTTTATCTGGAATTGTACCTGTAGAGATGCACACCGCAATTCCACGCCTTCGTCATCAGCCACAGCGTCTCTAGTTCTGGGTAAGAACTCTAAAAAAGGAAACACGCGTTCATGTGGCTATTTTAATTACGAACAACTGAATAAATCTCCACGCCAAATGGATAATTACCTTCGCTCTATTTTCGATAAGATCTATGGCATCGGCGAAATATCCTTTGGCTTCATCCATACTTTCATTTTGTCTCGCTGACAGCGACATCTCGATTATGCTGGAACGAATGCATATTGTAATTTTTAATTCAATTCACTAGTTGGGTATATCGGACGAGTTACATCAAAACGGAAATAAAGTAGACCCTAGTAGAAAAAAGTAGATATAACGCGGGTAGCGTAGACAAGCCTAAAACAACAGGGTTTAACCCAACTTACCATGCCTTTCGACGGGTGAATTTTGACCCGCATTATATATAGAACAATCGATGGACACAGTATAGCCACGTTATATATCGAATCGAATGTTGTTACAAGCAAATTGAAAGTGAGTTTTTCACCTGTGAAAAGCACGTGCGCATTCTTCGAATGAAGGCGACTCCGCCTGAAGATGTTTCTTTATGGCAATCTTCAGCGCTCGCATACTAATTTTTCTATGACACGCAGGCGGTTCCATAGCGAGAGCTTTTAAATTTAAATCTCCTCTTACAATGCATTCACTTTCAAAAATATCAAAATCCTTAAATTTAAGTGAAAACATATTCCATCGCACGGCAAATCCCAGTGGCATAAAAAATAATTATATACCTGCAATCGTTTCAAACGTTTTAGCTTCCGTGTGCGACAGTGAGAGGGCTTCATCTACTATTTTTTCAACAGCAACATCACCAAGATTACATCTCGTCTCGAATTCATACAAGATCAGCAGCGTTTTTGATTTCTGATCAAATGTTTTCCCCGTCGACTCTGAGGATAGGTTAAAGTATTATTCTTTGGTTCACCAAGAACCTAAAAGTGTGAACATTGCTCAAACGGTCCCAGGCTTACCTGATGTTAAACTAAGCTCCTCCTGAAGTTGCTCAAGAGTTACCTTGCATTCATCTATAAAACCCAAAGTTTCGTGGAAGCGACGTTTCTAGTGAGACCAAAAATATTAAACAAAACAATGCAATATAGAAATTAGTATCACTTTTATGTAGGATTTATAATCTTCGGGTACAATAGATAACCTAAATGTGGCAGGCATCAGGGGACAAGTCTAAAAACGTCTTTATCATGCGCCACGTATTTATACGGGCGACCTTTGATCCGCGAGAACAAAAGAAAATCCAAATCGGGGAATATGACAGACCCGACATATCGAATACCGCCTGATATCGGACAGCCGTAAATCGGTCATCTACTATACCGTATTGTGCATTTGATAAATTTGATACCTTTTCAACAAAATCAGTATCATTTCTAGCAAGCTGTAAGTTAGCCGCGATGATCATCAAGAGACTAGCCTTTTTTCTAGTTAGATTTTGGCTCTCCGATGAGCACAATTTTGTTAGCTGAAGTGGAAAATAAAACAGGTAAGCCTGCTAAAAAGACGGCTGAAAATACACATAATTACGCGGTACAAAAATGGTAAACCTTGTAACTCAGCATGAATAAATCATACATGGTACTGCAAGATTCTTCGGACTGTAGAGCCAAATTCCAGGCTAAAGTTACGAATAAAATTAGCAATTTGATTGAACTGCATTTAAAACTACTATTGCAGAATGCATTCATAATATTACCTATTTTCATGAACCAATTAATCTCCTTTTCAGTATCCCCGGTGAACGGGCTTTGTTTATCAACAACTGATTTTAAACAGTCAAAGGCTGAAAATACAACCTAAATCATTACCAGGGGCAAAACGAAATCTTTCTAAGAAAGAAAGGGGAGTCAATGGTGATAAGCGGGGGTAGGATTCGAAAAATCGCGACCGCTCAGTCCAGAGCTTGGATCTGTTATGCCCAGTTTTGTTGGCGTGTCCTGGAGACAGGCCTAAATCATTACCATATACATGCACGTATATTGTATACCAATAATTCATGTTAAGTATATATTCTCACCCTTTGAAATATATCCACACATACTTTTAATATCAGGAAGCAATTGTTCAAAGCTGAAAATACAAAAGAAAAAATAATGCGTAAAACGGTTATTTGAATATGAATATATATATATATATATTTTGGTTATTGTGTAATAAAATGTGAAACGTAAATATCAGACAGTATGGAAGCAATACTTAGGTCACTATTTTTTTACGGTAATCAATTATCCATACGATAATTGTACCTTTTTTCAGAATTTGATTCCGCCACATTGGCTAGTCTTAATCGACATAAACATCTAAACGTTGTTAAAAGTTGTTGTGGGTCCTCGCTCACATCCGCGAGACCTTCGAGGGAAGTGATAACCAATGTACGGTGCCCTGCCTAAAATTTCAGAACAGATTTCCTTTAAATGCGGGATAACAAACATTTTAAACAATCGTGTACATTCAGCGATGTCAGATTAAAACAACTAAAATCACCTCGAATGCCATTTGAGCTGTCAGTGATATCAATCCATGAGGTTCCATCGTAGTCTTTCCATTCTCAAAATTTGAATTTTGCCCTTGGTTTACACTGCACTCACCCATTTTCTTGATCATATCACATGCTAATATAAAAATTAGTATAGCACTGAAAACATTAAATCTTTGCTGATATGCGATTGACGAGAGACAAGCTTAAAAACACGCAATTTAGCAAGGGAGTAAATGCGCGTTTAGGTTATTATTTGAGCAGCGGCGCATAGAAAATATCCGCATCAATGAGGTTCTACTTTAGTTCCACCAATATAAGTCTGCGTGCATCCATTTCAATAAATCAAACTCACCCGTCGTTACTTCTTTTCTGGCCAGGGCAAGTTTAAATTTCACAAAGTATGTGAAAGGTGAGTTTTTCTGGTGCTTCATCGCCTCCTTAATTGCCTCTTCGGCCTATTCGTTAATTCGATTAAAAGTTAACATGCCACGTTAATAAACCAAATACAAAAATACATTTGGCCAATTAATTTAAAAGAATAGGCGACGCTAGATTCGCTCTAGATTGTAGCTGATTAAGCAGTTGATTGGCAGAATGTATCATGCATTTCCGATTGTTTAATTATTCTCTGACCTCTACTGGTTATGATTACGAAAACAACTACATTATGTGTAGTTCCCTCCTTAATATCATCACTACGCAAAAATCAATATCAAGCTGGTATACTCTAATAATTCCTAAATTAATGAATTTCCAACCTTGTCGAAGTCTTCAATGGCTATGAAACAAGAAGCCCTATTTCGATGCATCTTGGCGCCATTAAGATCATCAGAGGAGACCGCAAGACTCCAAGCTAGATTGTACCATTCCAGAGCCTCCGAATATTGCTTGGACTAAATATATCCATAAGACTTATATTCCTGTACATGGTATCGGAGTAATATCAGCAAATGACAGAGTTGACAAGGGCAACACTGTACCTCGAATACCTCTGCAGCCTTATCCCAGATAATGACATTTAATTGACTGATTACGTCGGGACTAAACATAGAACTAGTTTTGTGATCTGCAATTGATAAAATCAAAGGTACGTTATGGTGACTGGAATCATTATTATCAATGGCATATTCATAGTCATCGTTAAGCCTGGGATGCGGAGTTAAATACCCCTACCTATCACAGCTTCTTCCACCAGACCTCTGCACCCTTTATGATTTTGTTTTAACAACGTTTCTATTCTAGCCACTAATACTTTGCCAAAATCCAGGGTGTTTTTGTATTTTAAGCCCAATCTAGCGAAAACCTCATTTCCTAAAAATCTCCTGAAAATATATTTTTTTTTTCGAAATATACTCATGAAATAGTAAAATCTACCGTAAAACGAAAATACATTTGATTTGAACCTGTCGAATTTAAACAGTAAGTCGGCTATGTTTAATTCCAGATTCAGGCGGATGTCTTCGTGATTTAAGAGATCATCTACACCTGCAAAATATAACATATTTTAGAAAATCACTTTACGGACATATCTACGATGAAATAAGTTTCAACAGTTTCATGAACTGCGCCTTACTCGTTTTAATTTGCTCCTCTTGAGAGTTTGCAAGGAGAGTTATGTGAACTTTGGTGTATAAGCCAGCCGGTACACAGTGTTCCTGTGACGGGTCAGGCAATGGTTCATCTAATTTATTCGAAAACCAATCGCATATATTGCATCTAGTGAATGGGTGATTTGTCTCAGTAATCTTACCGAGTTCGCCAAACAAATAGCATTCAAAGCCTTCTCGGAGTATTTACTAGAATCACACTCTATGTATGCATTTGCTAATAGGCGCAACGTTCTGGCCTGAAAGACAAATAGCGTTATCCAATAGAAAATTACTTAACAACAGTAAGGATATTATTTTCATAGAATGCGCTCTTCTTGGGAACAGCATACTATTAGGGATAGATTCACCACTTTGTAATCAGACACTTACCTGATTTGCAGCCACAGCTGAATTTTTCTCTTTTCCAAGCTCAAAACTCTCCTTCAGCCACAGAATAGCGTCCTGGTACTTTTGTTTCTTGTATGAATCAACACCAAGGTTATAACAAAGCATGCAGAGAAACTGCGACTGTGAAAAAGGGGATAGTTAAGATTCGTCGAGAATTGAACACTGATGAATTATGGAGATACGAATAAAAAAAACTAATGCTGGTTGTATGCATGTAACGTCCATGCTGCAGCAAATTACCTGGTTTGAAGTATGCCTCACTTCCTTCGCCCTGGCAACCATTTGAAGTCCGGTTTGATTGTCTCCATGAGCGCTGGCCTAGAGAAAGCATTAAGCAAGGACTAGAAGCATAGTAACATATTAATCAACTATGCGTTACCTGTAATTATACGCATTCAGTGCAGGTTACTTACAGCCTGGGCCTTGCAACAAAGAATGTTAAAAAAGTCCTGATCGATTCGAGTTTTGAGTTGTTCCACATCAGTTGCAGAGTTGCACTCATCTTGCAGTTTCAGGGAGATTATCTTCAACTTTTCTAACGTCTGGAAGAGGATGTACAATGTACACATACGATACATAAGGACTCGCCTCAAAGTTATTGATTAAACATGTGAATATTTGCCATGTTTTACCTGAGAAGATATACCAATCAACACGTCTGCCATTGACGGATTATCAACATCTGAGGGAGAACAAAATAATTGCGGTCACATGTATCAAACAATTATTGCGGTATTCAGTGATTTATTGATACGTCCTTGCCAAGGCATTCCTTAATTTCTATTGAAAAAAAACCCGAACCACTTAATAATTGATTTAGGTAACCAAAATGACCTTACCAAGCCAGGCTGTTGTTCCTTTCAATGACATCTGTAAAACATCATCATCCGATCATTTTAGTGTAAAATGACCATCAATGTGAAGTGATTGTGAACTTATATATATATAACCATCAACATGTACCGGTAATGTTTGCACACTGACAATAGAACTACCTTAGTAAGTTTGAGGAGCGCTTCCTGAGATTTCTGTGAAGCGAGCTGCGGCATTATAACACATGCGATATGGCGCACTGAAAACAATCATCGTGAGTTTAGCATCACAGTTTACGGAAGCCAAACATTCAGATTAGTAAACAATTCACATAGAGCGTGATGCTCGCACATTTAGCATTGCTAGTAGCTGTCAGTTTCCCTGCCGATATCCCAGTAACCCCGTAATTCCACAATTTGGAGGTGATTCCATCGAACTGGAAATATGAAAATAAATAGATTATGTATCAATCTATGCATATTACAGTGTAGATTTTTCAAAAATAGGGTCCGTCATAGTAATAATTCCTGGAAAATAAGTCAGTCACGGAGACGTGTTGTTATGAAAAGGGTCACTCAGAAGTTAGGGTTAGGATGAGACAACCATCGTAAGACTAAACTAACATTTATATTGGGCCATTTATATTTTAATCTTTTCAGATGATTCAAATAAAAAGTGGGCCTTCAGTCAGCTGGGGGATTGACATCAAACCACTATTTTCGATATAAAAGAAATCCCGCTGATCGCGCTAGTTACCGAATTCGGTGCATGTCCGTATCAGACGAGATAGGAGGTTCATAATTGTGACTCTATACTTTCAACACCGCAACTATGGGTCAAGTCGGGTAATTATGGGCAGTTTTGCATAGTTCACTTCGTGGGCTTGTATCTTAGCTCTCATGTAAAATAGCTCAATTCTGAATACACCCTGCAACAGATGGGTCCAAGGCCTATAACTTTGCTGCAGTTCATTTTCCAATCAGGGGAAGCTATCATGGGGTAATTA
>JAXGGS010582468.1:0-10376 GCA_035585475.1 Armandia brevis | reverse complement strand
AATTACATCAAACTGTAAAATAAGTGCCATACTGTGGTGATGTAGTTATCTTACACGAGGAAGGATAAGTTTGGCACTTTAATAAGCGAATCGAGTCAAACAAAATCATTTGCTACGTTTTTGGGGGACTTGATCCCTGATTGCAATTGATAAAAGTTAATCAATTAAGGGCCGGTGGCAGTGGCGGTTCATGTAATGTTTAGAATATCTGTAGCAACCCATGGTTGCTGTTTTGCACACTGGTAGTTTGTGATAAGTAATTTTGATTGCAGGAACACAACATGTTAAATCATATTTTATCGGCACATTGTTCAAAGTAAAATGAATATATATGTGTAAAAACACATAATTAAATAATATTACGCATCATGATAGAAAGGAACACAATACGGTATGTGAGATAACAATCAGTCAAAAATAAACTCTAGCCTTTAAAATTTGAATAGACCCCATATATTCTGTAAGAATGGTGGCTAAAGCAGGACCAAACAATGTCAACAAATGGAGGAAAACGTAGACCTTAGTAAGTTAGCAGAATTTAACTTACTTGTACGATGAAGAACCCCAGGACACGGACTGTTGAGCTGGCAATCCGGAGATAAAGGTTAAGCTCAGTAGGCAGCCAGCAAGAGACTGAGGGATATGGATGGAATCTCATTTATATAGGGAGAAACAAATCTACTAAGGGCACCTTCAGAGAGAAGAGTTACTCGGAGCACACTCTATCAAATTGACATCCTATACGTGTTGCTCTGTTCAATAACCAATTGTCTTTCACTTGACCGGTACAAGTATTATGTCAGGTAAAATCAGTACATACGCATCAAACAAAGCTTAATAAATAGTGTACCCCTATGTTATTTGACTTTCTCTCTAACTTTGTCTTGCCAATTAACCTTGGAAATCCGTGTTGTCAAATGTTATGGGCTCTTGTCGTTTTATTGTGATTAATGGGAAACTCAAGGTTTAAGTACACAGTACATATGATTAATCAGCTTCTGTGCTGAGTTGCTGATGCGTCTTACATATTGATTCATTGAAGTAAACACACTTGACCTTATGAATTCATCTTTACAAATATTTATCCTCCTTTCCTGAACTACACTACACGTCTACAGTACAACGAGGTATGTATACACATAGCATTGCAAAGACAATGTATTTGTGTTCTTCGTGTAATAGCAGAGCGATATAAGATAACAGAGTAATGATGCTATCGAACAGAGAAAAGAGAGATACGATATGCAAAACTTCAAGGCGGATCGAATATTTGGCTGCTCTTGAGGGGCCTTATGATTCTTAGAAACCCGTCTGCTGCCACTAAGGGTGACCTATGATTTCCCCTTGGTTTAACATGGATTCCAGACACCCCACAAAGACACCAGAATTTAGAGACAGCTACATGTAAGATATAGAATACACTGTAGAACAAGTAATGGCGCCAGAGAAACGGAGTAATTTTGACACAGGGTTCTTAGGACCGCGAGAAATAAAATTTTAAGCAGCTAAAAACAGTCCTGACGGAGACATTGGATGTTCTGACTGAGGAGGACTAAGATACGATATATTCCATAATTATCATAAAGTTAGTGGTATTATCTTAGAGTTAAGTGTGGTATCCAAATAAGATTCGTAGCTTTGCAAAAGGGAGCTAAATGACTTAAGAAATCGTTATTAGTGGAAGAAAACGATGGGTTTCGGATGGCCGGCACAGGTTTACACACATATATCATTGGATCAACCAATCCAGTTGGGAGGTCGACGTGACGACTGGGCTTGGTATGTGAGTGCCAAACATACGGATTTGACCACACGCGGGACCTGGACGGTGTGCCGGAGAGTTAAGATATATCCATTTTATCGATTGACTTGGGTCATTATTGTAATTAACCCAAAACTAACTATTGGATCTGGGTGAAATGCACAATAAGAGTTGGCGTAGAGCTGCTCTAAACTGGTAAAGTGCACGCACCAAAATAGCATGCTGATTCTATTCTGATTTTGTTCTGAAGTCTGAATGCTGACTTTGTTCTCCATCTCTTTAACATGGGGAAGTTCTGACTTTATTCTGACTCTATTCTGAAAATGGTCTGACCTTTTGCTGAAAATGAACAGTTGGGAGATTGATTTACGACCAAGAACAAAGTAAGCATTTATTCAGCATCTGGTGACTGGCATAACACATTCTGAGTTTGTGCTGAATAAGTTCTTAATTGACATTATCAAAGATGCTGAAAAAGGTCTGAGAAAGTTATTTTTTATTTGATCCTTAACCTACACAAACAAAGTCTGTTGATCCCAATTAACATGCACATTATGTCAACTGCTGTGTCACATTTTCAAATTATAACGGTTACTCAGTGTTCAAGACTGCGAGATTGATTTGAAAGATTGTTATTCGACGAAAGTATACTCCACGAAGAACACTGTGATATAATCCAATTCATGGTATCAATCATAATTGTGGTCAAACTGATCTAGCTATTATTGCGCCGATTGAATAATGTCAATCCTGTACAGACAGTACACTCTTTATCCGATTGAATGCATGTCATCAAACTAACAAATAATTTCACTAAATATACATCCAAAACAATGTGTCCGATTCAACTTCGGCCTGCAACCAAGGTAAAGACCAGAGTTCGAGTGTTTCCTGGGATAATCCACGTAGCAAAGAGCTTTCACGAATAATCCTCACACAGTTCATGTCCTCTCCACAGCACAGATTTAAGTAAAATGAATTCAAAGTCGCAGTGGGGCTGTACCTGTCACATATTCTAAAACGAACTTTGTGACCCCAGTTTGGTGTAGTCCTGGCTATAAGCTAGATTCAGTTATAAAGACTGGCTGAGGAATAAGAATGCTTAAATAAATTCTGATTTCTTATCAGGTGTGGGCACTGCACAACGAATGAATGCCTTTAAGATATTCAGACACTGATTCAGAACAAATTAAGCAAATTCTAAGCACCAAGAATATAATAAGCAGATATTCAGAAAGATGCCAGTGAGCATGCAGTCTGTCAGCATGAAGTAAGACTTTTCTCAGACTCAAATTCAGAACAATCGACATTGGCTATCAACATTAAGACATTTATCAGAGTATTATCAGACATTTTGGCCTATTCAGAACAAAGTAAGGATAGAATCAGTATATTTCATGCTTACATTTTGATGCGGGCCGGGGACCCACCCACAAGGTTGACTCCGGTTGGAAACTGAATCGAACCTATCGTAAATATTATGAAACATAAATGTGTCAATAAGCCAGGAAATTATCAATAAATGATTTTGTTTTTATGTCAGCATCGCGAATATACATATGTGAAATAACATTTGACCAATGAAATAAGCAACGGCACCGTTCTGATTTTAATCAATCGTCGTATAATACGTCAATTGAAAACTAAGATTACTTTTTTCACGATATTTCGGAAATCATATAAATTCAACAGTACTATAATGAACCATTAAAATTTCATTGTAGTTCTTAATCCCCAAAGCTAATTGTAATTGATCCACCACCTCTCTATGGGAGGCATATGCTTGGTCTGGGGTTGTCTGACAAAATTCCAGAATGTGGACTCCGATGTATGCCACATCCTGATGGTCTTTCATAGTGCTAAAGTGCACAGGGACCAGTTTACTACGGCAGCCAGCTGTAATGTCAGAAATATGACCTCCTAGCTGCTCTAGTAGTGTGCATTTTGTTTGGTCCACGTACTGCTTGCCACAGCAAGTGCATTTCATTGCTTTGTTATCAGCTTGGCTCTAAGCTAGAGTGGCCGCCCAAAAGTACTCATTTCAATAGCTCATTTGCGCTTGAATATACACATTTTACGTTCTTGTTAATAATAGTCCAATAAACATGTACATTTGACACCGAAATATGTATGTTCAGTCATTCTAATGGGTTTATAACAAATTAGAATAGCTTATTCATTAGAAAGATATCCGTCACAGTGTGATATTTTTGTAATCATATCATTTACAACTCCCTACCCGATTTTTGACTCCAGTTGACCTGAAAGTTAATCCTGAGTTTAGAAAATTGTTATCACTGTATTAGTATTATTTTGATTTACTATATTATATTGATAGTATGTATATGATATTGTTTAGGAAACTGATATGGGTGTCAGAGACCTAAACTGTGAACTTGATTGTCGGATGTGATCTGTTGAGGTGGGCGACAAATTTGTCAAAAGTGTCACGGCCATGTGGCTAAAGCAAAAACATTTGTCAGTGTTTCTTTTCCACAGCAGGGGCTGGTAGTGGTAATTGTACACATGCTGCCGTTCGAATGCATTCATGACAATTATGGCGTAGGTTGGGGCAGCTGTCGTGCCCATAGCATTACCTCCTACCAGGAGATAGTTGTTACCATAACAAACGAATAAGTTCATGGTAAGAACATAGGTGAGAGACGAAGGACAATCACTAAACTGTGACAAGCGTTATGCACATCTAAACTATTTGTAACGACATATTGAACATGTTGATATATTTTTAACATTAAGCACCTTCAAGTGGTCAGATATACTCCATCTCCATATTTGGGAGGATGCTGCCTCTTATCTCTGCTGTGCTTCAGTTTTCAGTATTGGTTGACAGCAGCCTCTTGTTCGCTCCTGTTCACTGCCCGATCACTTATGAACATATACAATGTTGTCGAAAGTAAGCTTCTAAAATAGTCAGGATAAATGCTGATCAAGTATATGCCATCTCCACATTTGAAGGGTTTCCTGTATCTCCCCCGGCCTTTCTCTGCAAATATAATCAGTTCAACATTCATGAATCTGTCCGGCCATCAATTGTCTTCTTCATCTCCCATGGAGTTCTTCACTGTATTCTTATTTCAGTCCAAATCTATTCTTGTCCGTAAGAACAGAAACAGCATCAGTGGCCGAACTGTAGTACCTGGTACTTTCCAATTTTGTGGAAATAGCAATTACATGGCGTCATATAAAATCATTTTCTTCTTGTACTAAACAGGTTGTGTTGAATACCTAAATCATTTGTAAAATCTGTCATATATAACTGTCCTATAAACAATGCTTAAATAGTAATTTGTTGTACTCATGTTATATGCAAGCAATTGATACTATGTTTTAGTATCCAACCTACAGAACAAAAAGTCAAACTAAAATATTTTAAGCAGAAAGTCCAACCTAGGTAATTTTGTTCATACTTACATATATTCGAAATTTATTTGCGTTTCTCTGATTAGAAAATAAATATGTTTATTAGCGCTTTCGGGTTAAGCGTACATGTTATGACAGATGTTTAACACATCTTAGGCAGGGGAAGTTAAGTGTAACAAGCAGGGACGTTATAACGTAACTAGCGTAGCACGTGTACGTATTTCACGAGCTACGCGCGTGCAGCGTTCGAGTGTAACGGTCACTCTCAGCATTGACACTTGACTAGGCGGCTGCGTTATTATTTCAGTTCAAAGACATTTCTTTCAAAAAAACTTTACTTTAGATTTGTCTTTTGTTAATCCGCAGTCGCCGAAGAGATGCCAAAGGGAAGTAGTTCCAACAGCGGAAAGGGGAAGGGTCGGACCACCTTACAGAACATTTCTACAGATCTGTTACTACAGGAGATGGTCACTCGGCACGACCTGGAGCCCGAGGAGGCTACCGAATTGCGCGCTCAGATCGAGAGGCAATTGCGCGACGAGCGCCATTCGGGTACTGCAGGGACAAGTGGCACACAGGAACCGGTAACAACAGTGACGGGGACGAGTTCCAGCAGCGGTTCGACTACGACGGTCACGACGAGTACACAGTCACTAGGCACTACTACAGTAACATCTGCTCCGGGAGCGGGAGGTGACAATTTACTAGCTCTGATACAGGGAACGATGACCAGCATGCTCGCACAGATGCAGGAGCAAAATGCAGTCAAGATGGCCGAGCTCGAGGCCAAGGTTGAATCGGCTCCCGACACGTCCTACACATGGCAGAAGGACGGCAACAAGCGGCAGTACGAGGTGGCACAGCTGCTACTGGCAAAGATGCGCCAAGCGAAGGCGGCTTTGCGAACGGGTCAGGAGGATGTAACCGCGGATTTCATTCAGCAAGGTATTGTCATACTTTTAGACCGTATAAAGATTTTAAAGATAGCGGACAGCTCTACACACGGCTGGTCCACGGTAAACGAGTACCTGGCCTCTCCTCTGGCGGACGGAGAAGTAGACGAGAAGCGTCTCAAACATGCCGAGAAGGCTGCCAAAGAAAAAGCCGAGTCACGTAATAACAATAACAAGAAGCAAAAACGGGGAAATTTCGGCCCGAGAGGGTTCGGGGGTTTCCAGCAACATCCGTTTTTTAATGACAATTCCGGCTGGGGTTTCCGAAACCCGGGACCTCCTTTCCAGGCGTTCGGAGGTTTCAGAGGAGTCGACCCCGCGAGGCCACCGACTATAGTTCCCGGACAGCCACAACAGCAGAGGGGACCGTCCCCGTCCACATTGTGTTTCAACTGTGGCATGGCCGGCCACTGGGCCTCGTCTTGCCCGAACAAGCAGGGCGGACCAAAGAAATAGTGAGTAGAATATTTTTGATTAATTATAGACATGATTGTGAGGTAGATAGAAAATTCTTATATAAAATGAGAAGATGTGGGTTGTCGTTTTCAGCCTAGTTGTAAAATAGCGTATATACACACGCTGTTCATCCTTACTAGAAGGCCGTAGAAAACTGTTTCTCGTGTTTTAACTTACATTGTAAATCTTTGTAACAATATGCGCGTGCTATACGCGCGCCCGTCGGTCCGAGAACCGCAGGCTACAGCAATAACAGTAGAAACCATGTATAGTGTATATCTTACAGGAGTCGGAGTTTTTCGAAATATTTAAAAGTAAGCGCGTGCCCCGCGGGCAGACGATAATTTTTCAAACACATTTGTGGTAGTGTGGGTGTACGCGGGATAGTAAATCGCGGTCGATTAAATCCCTGATCATGCATCTTTTGCACAGTCTTTTGATAATTGGTATGCTACCCGCTTTAAGCGGTTACCAGAGTATGAGTGGTAAAGATATCAAGCTAAAATATTCGGATTCGTTCGCCGAATATACGGCTGGTCGTAAGAATATATCGGTAGTGGGCAGATTGGCCAAACACCGAGCGGCCTGGGTAGATTCCAGTGCACCTCCATCGCTTATGAGCGTGATTGATGAAGGATATCGAATTCCATTAACGAAAACGCCTCCGGTAAGGTTTTTACATAATAATCGTTCGGCGCTTCGTTACCCCGACTTTGTACGGGAAGAAATTGATGATTTGATACATTCGGGAGCCATTTTCGAAGTAGACCAGAGGCCACATTGTTGTAACCCATTGACGGTAGCTGATCAGAAGAAGCTGCGTTTGGTAATCGATTTACGAGTTTTAAACAAACTGATATACAAACAGAAGTACAAATTTGAAGGTGCTGGTTTGTTGATGCAGTATTTACGGCCGGGTTCGTGGATGACAGCTTTTGATCTTAAGTCCGGTTATCACTGTATATCAATCGTTCCGGATCAGCGGCAATACTTAGGTTTTTGTTATACCGATATACACGGAAAAGTACGATATTTCTGTTTTAATGTTCTACCGTTCGGTTTAAAAACCGCGGGACTTATATTCACAAAATTACTTCGCCATTGGATACGAGTATGAAGATGCGCCGGTATTCAGATTATCTTATGGTTGGATGATGGTATCATTAGCGCAGCGCGCCGTGAATTGTCCATACAGCATTCCAATACGGTTAAGGGAGATTTAATTAGAGCAGGATTTGTACCGCATAGGTTAAAGTCGGTATGGGAGCCCGTGCAAGTATTGCAATGGCTCGGTTATATCTATAATACGATAAACAGGACGGTTAGTGCACCGCAGAACAAAATCGATCGGGTTATATTGCTTATTAATGCATTTGATCATGCCGATATCATACTGGTAAAACACATTTCTAGGATCGTCGGATCGATCATTGCTTTAGAACTGGTGTTCGGAGATGTAGTATTTCTACGAACCAAGCATTTACAGCGCGATATAGATTCGGCAGTAGCCTGGAATTCCGAGATAATCGTGTCTGATGGAAGTCGAGAGGACATGCAGTTCTGGCTTGAATATGTGGCTGATAACAATTCCAGGGACTTATTCCCGTCAGAGCAATCCGGTGCGGTCAGTTTTTCTGACGCGAGCGGAGTAGCTTGTGCAGCGTTAATAAAAGCGTCTCCCAGCGCAGAGACCGTGGTGGTCAGTCACACTTTCACAGAGTGGGAGAGACAAAGCAGCAGTACGCTTCGAGAGCTCTTGGCTTTGATACACGGTGTACGAGACGCGCAGGTGTTATTGCGGGGAAAGTCACTGGTTTGGTTCACTGACAATCTAAATCTCATCAAGATTACTCGTAGAGGTTCCATGAAAGAGCATCTATTACGTTGGTCAATATTACTCCATCAGCTCTGCATTAAGAATCGAATATTACTTAATGTCCAGTGGATACCACGCGATTTAAACGAAGTGGCTGATTTATGGTCAAGAGTGGTGGATTATGATGACTGGCGGGTACGCGCGGTCGATTACGAACAAATTTGCACAGAACTTCACGTTAAAGTAGACTTGGATAGATTCAGTAGTTACGACAACCGGCAAGTTGCCAGGTTTAATTCCAAGTTTTACCACGATAAATCAGAGGGCGTCGACGCGTTTACACAAGATTGGGGTATGGTTCAAAACTGGTGGGTCCCGCCAATACACATGATTATCAGGGTAGTAAGATGTATACAACAACAACGTGCCAACGGTATATTGGTGATTCCCGAATGGCATTCGGCAGGTTATTGGCCGGTCATTCACGAGTGGTTGAACACTACAGATTCAGGGTTAATACACATGCTTCGAAAAGGAAATATTTTCGAGCATGGCACGGTGGAAAATTCAATATTTAGCCAGGAGCGATGGTCCGGCACAGCGCTTATATTACAAACGGTAATAGATTAACATGTATATAACAGCAGATATGAATTCATAAATAATATAAAATGATGTGTGAAATGCTAATAAGCAGATAGTTAATGGAAGTGTATCGATTATACTTTCAGAAGTTTTCCAAGCCCCAACTTGGCGAGCCAGACAGTACAGCAACCCGATGTTGCGAAAATTGGCTTCGACGATTCCGGAGTTGATAATGAAGGCCCGGAGACCCACGACCATCAGGAGCTATTTGTCTGCTTTCCAACGTTTTGTCCGGTGGGGTGAGCCGTTACAAGAGATCGAGGTTTTCCCCAGCACATCGAACAGCGTCGCCTTGTATATGGCGGGTCTGATACAGGAAGAGAAGTCTTCCGGAACAATTACACAGTTCTTGTGTGCCTGCACGTACTTTCATCGAATAGCGGGTTACGAAAACCCGGTGTCGGGAACAATTGTGGACTTACTCCGAGAGACAGTAAAGCGCGAATGTTCCCGACCAAAACAGAGAAAACAGCCAGTATCAGCCGATACCATCAGACTTTTAAAGGAAAGATTGTTCACCGACGAAAATTCGTGGAATTTATCTAATATCAGGTTGATGACTTACGTTATTCTAAGTTTTGCAGGATTTTTTAGATTTAGCGAGATTTCGCAGATCCGACGTCAGGATCTCAGTATTTTCAGTTCACATTTTGAGGTTTTTCTGGCACAGTCCAAAACCGACTTGTATCGGGAAGGCCACACAGTGGTCATTGCCCGCACTAATACCGAAATTTGTCCTTTAAAATGGCTTTTGTTATATTTAAGGACAGCGAATATTGATAGTAAGTCCGACAAATATATTTTTCGAGCGTTATACGCGTCGCGTGACAAGAAGGTACAAGTACTGCGTCACGTGGACAAACCTTTATCGTACAGTAGAACACGTGAAATATTTTTATCTAGTATAACTAGTTTAGGCTTAGACAAGAAATTATTCGGTCTGCATAGCCTTCGTTCGGGAGGGGTATCTGCCGCGGTAAACGCGGGGGTGCCCGAACGCATGTATAAAAAACATGGTCGTTGGCAATCAGCCACAGTAGAGGGATATATCGTTGACGCCATAAGCAATAGGATGAAGGTCTCGTTAGCGTTGGGTTTGTGAGAGTAACGCAAAGCAGCCTGCATTATGTTAAGTTAGCCTGGATTAAGCATGTGAATTTAAATTGTTATTGGTTATTGATGAAGTTGTAAAGCCTGGAAAACCTTTTGGTTTAACGTTAAAAATATAAGTTTATGTAGCAGAAAATTGAATGGGTAAAAATGATATGATTGTACAAATGATTAATCACAGCATAAGAGGATACAGCGAGCTAGGGAGAATAGACTGTAAATATATCTTCCAAGACCGTGTAGAACACACGAG
>JAXGGS010582135.1:0-10380 GCA_035585475.1 Armandia brevis | reverse complement strand
GCAACAGCTCCAATTCCATAGCAGCAAAATAACCCCGTATGATCCTGAAATTATAGAGAAAAACATGTCGACCCCTCTATTTCCAAAGGGTATTAAAAATAACTTGACCAGCCCGAACTCCATCTCTTAGGCAAAATAAAAGCCTGAAAAACAAACGGAATATACTTTTTGTGGGTTTAGGTTAGGCATTTCACATTGTTTTAATGTATCTAACAATATTAGACAATTCCATATTCAAAAATTAAATATAATGACCAGGGACTTTTCTATCGAATACATCTTACATTTCTATTCACACAATCATGAATTAAACAGTGGATTTCGAGTCACCACCTAGCAATCTACCATAATGTATCAAACAGTTGAAATCAGATAAGGTGATATAGAAAGACGCCTAGACTACCCATTTACTTTCTATCCAGATTTACCCGATGACTAGCAGCAGGAAGGGGAAAGCACTCGTTATATCCTTAGATACATTTACCGTGGACTGGTTGAGTCCGCTAAATGGATACAAAGTAGACGAGGCCAAGCTCTGTCATTTGTGGGACCAGATAGGTTTTGACGTTTTCACACCTGATGTCAAATGTCCAACCGCTAATGTACGTGTTTCTTCAGCGACTTATCGATCACATTGATGCATGGAAGACGATCGCTTTGTACTATCCCATAATACCTCGTTTTTATAGTGCAATACAAATATGCTTTATCATCACGCACAGGGCATGGTGCAATTGGCCGCGGAGTTCACAACTCTGCTGAGTAATGAGGATAGCATGGCCATTCTATGTATACTTTCACATGGTGGGAAGGGCTTCATTTATGGATCGGATGGTAGCAAGGCTAATGTGGAAAGTTTCGTGTCGCTACTCAGTAACAAAAACTGTCCTAAAATGACAAATAAGCCAAAGCTGATCATCATTCAGGCTTGCCAAGGCCGTATGTTAAATCACTTTATTTAATGATATTTTGATTAACTACCATAGGCACAATGATGATATATCTAAGTATACATCAGACGTTTGTAACGGAATTAATCTGTTATCTTTTTCTGTGAAATTGATTTGCAGCACAAATGGATGAAGCTGTGTCAGCGGCATCAGCAGACATTGCAGCGCCACCAATAGACGACATTTCATCTTTTGTTCCTACAGTGTCGGATGTAGTCACATGTTTTCCATCGATGCCAGGTTCGCTTTGATTCGTAACAATCTTTGACTAATATAACAAAGAAGAAGTTTAGTATTTGAAAATATTACAATATACTGTTTCTGATTCAATAACATGTTTATCACCATAGGGACGGTTAGCTTTGTGGAAGGTGTAAAGGGTAGCCTTTTCATCAGACACCTTGTGGACAATATATCTGAAAGCTGCAGCAAAAAAGATTTGGCAACCATGCTGGCCGAGGTGAAGCCCCTAACTTGTAAGATTGAATCTGAGACATGCATTATTTAAAATTGTAACTGGATCATGGACCATTATTCTACAGACAAATCGGGACGTAGCAAAGAAAAAGTTTACTATTCTGAGAGACAGTGGTCCAAAACATGCTATGCAAATGGCGAATTATAGCAGCTGTCTCAGAAAGCGCCTCTATTTTTTACCTTGTGAGGGCGGAAAAACGGCCAAAGACTGGGTTAGCGTGCATTTAGTTATCATCTGCCAAAATAAGAGAACTATTGAATAATGATGTTGGTGTGGCACGTATCTGTTACAAATAAGCCATACAAAAACCAGTACCAAATGTGTGATCCATAACACGTAAACATTTGTTCTAGGGTCGTATCTTGCCTTTCCTCCCACCAAGTTTAACACGTCTTCCGAATTACCAACCACCCAAAGGGCCTGTTTCCAAGCTAGTTGCAACATCATCAGGTATGTTTTATATGCCGACTGAGAGAGTTTTTGGGAATCATACATTTAGTTCATGATTAAACTGTGTAAAGTCAAATCGATATTAAGCCACAAGGCAAATTAACCTTAGCGGCCTAATTGTATATTGATATTTCTTTCAGAGTATTAAGATATTCAATTTCATCCACTGACTTTGCAATAATTATCGAGTTTGAGTCTAACGAATGAAAGCGAATAAAAATACTCTCTAGTTTACATTAATAGCCAACGATCTAAAGTTGTCTAGTAGAAATTCAGGATGTTGCCCATCGACATTCATCATACCATGCATTGAACTTTTTGTTTAACATAATGATGTCTTGCAGACGCCGTCATGTCAAAAGACAATACGACTGGAAATATAGATGACACGCCCAAACATGTTGCTATGATGGAATCATTCGGACTCATGGAATACTTTGAGCTGAGAGGTCAACTCGGTATAAATCTATCATTAGAAAATCCTCAAAATGCTCATGACATGCGTCATTGGGCTAAACATATATTGAAAGAAATACTAACATTGAATTCAAATGTTTTCTTTTCTGTATTCAAAAATGTCAAGCGACGTAATAAGATTAAGCTATCAGACACCAGAAAGAAAAAGTCACCACAAATGTCTGCCAGCTCCGCACGTCCCCCTCATCCTCAGGATGCTTTAGTACTTGCGCTTCACTGCTGTCCCATCCTATTTCAGAAATACATCATCGCTAAATTATATGCTTGCAAATTGGCTATTCCAATCATGCACAGACATATAGACATCAACAAGCTTCACAATGACAGGTTTATCATACGGAAAGATGTCCTTAAGGGTATTGTGCTTAAAGCAAAACGTGGAGATGAAGTCACCGAAAATTCAGTACTTGATCAACGAGTTCACATAGTTTCTTTTATGAGGGTAGAGTCTCCTGATCCGCTTTGCACTGCTCAATTCCTTAATGATATTTTCTATTCTGGAACTGCTGGAGAACATCCGATATTTTTCAATCACAAGAATAAGCTTGCCCATGAGAGTCGCTATGTATCAGATGGGGCTGTGGAGGCTGCTTGGTATGTGCCACAGGGATTAGAGGATGAATTTACCGACGATGTTGTTCTCTTTTTAAATCTGAGGGGCTGCGCTTATAAGCATCATAAACAAGCGGCTTTTCTCTCCAAATGCTCATCGTATATCGTCATTTTGGCATCGTTTGACGAACTTGCGAGTACCGAATTTCGAGACTTTATGATGAAACAATTAGTATCTTATGATGACAACGAATCTATTAAATTCAACGGGGCTGTTGTTCTTGCCCCTGGCAAAAGGGAGGAGGACGAAGTGATCCAAGAATGCCAAAACAACTTCAGAGTAAAGATTGATGATGTACCATTCACGTACATCGTTGCAACGACAGGGGATCATATCAAACATGGTGACATCCTGACTGAACTGAAGGAGGAAATGAAAGAAGGACTTCGCGAGAGTTCACTCCAATCGCTGGAGGAAATACTAGTTTCATGCGATGAAAGCTTCAGAGTTGTTTCAGAGGAGGAACGACTAATGGCACGTACAATTGAAGAGGCCAGGAAGATATACACATTTTCTCAATCGATTGAGTCTCTCACGGAAGTAAAAAGCACGATAATGCAGTTGTATCCATTTTGGGCTCGGCGATGTGGGCTGGAAAAGAAGGCAAGAAAAGAAACATTGATAGACGATGAATTAAAGCTAAGACACGAGATGGATTTATGCAGGGACAAACAATTGGACATTATCAGAACAGGGACGGAAGATGCAACTATCAAATTGCTAATGAAAACACTATTGGACCTGGAAAAGGATGAACATTTTGAAGAAATGCTTCTCCTAATAGATTGCTTAAAAGATGTTTTGGATGGACATTGCATGACTAGTTTACCAACAATGCAGGCTCAATATGACAATAAATGGCAACAATACAAACAATGTTCTAATACTGATGCCGAAATTCCAAGAATACTTGCCGCCCTGAAAGTTGCCGGTGATGAATTGGCAGAATCCTCTTTTGGAATGGAACATATTGTTCGAGAAATAGGGCAAATCTACGAAGCTAACCAGTATGGTGATGGCATTTCAGACTTGACTAATAATCATCTTGTTATCAGCTATCCCGATATATTTGCAAGACTGTTTACGTTAGGTTTCCCAATAGAAATCATGGATGGAGACCAATGTGGAATACCAAGAATTTGGTTGCAGGCCTTATTTGGAAGGGTCTATGACATATTGCAGGACAGTCAAATTCTAGTTGTTGGGGTACTTGGTGTCCAGTCGTCTGGTAAGTCGACATTACTAAATGCCATGTTTGGTGTTAACTTCTGTGTAAGTGCTGGTCGATGCACAAAGGGAGTCTTTGCTCAATTGGTTGAAATTCCTGAGGACAGAAAGAAAGATCTGAATTTCGATTACATTATGGTCATAGATACAGAAGGTATCCGTGCCCTTGAGCTAAACGACGGTAGCTTCACCCGTGATAACGAAATTGCTACTTTGCTTGTAGGTATGTCAGATGTCACAATTGTTAATATCAAAGGAGAAAATTATGCTGATATGCGAGATGTCCTAGATATTGTTGTCCATGCTTTCCTTCGTATGCATCTTGTGACTGGTTCTACCTCCTATGGTAAATGCCTCCTTGTCCACCAAAATGTGGAAGCAATCGATGCAAAGGAGAAGCTAAAGAAGTCTATCAACACGCTGATGAAGGCTCTGGATGAAGCATCAGCAGATACAGCTAGTCAAGAGGGGAAATCGGGAATAACTAGATTCAGTCAGATTCTTGATTTCGATGAAAGCCAGCATGTCTATTTTTTTCCAAGCTTGTTTTCTGGAGCTAGTCCTGCTATGTCACCTACCAACTCGGAATACAGCAAGATGGTGGGAGAAGTCAGAGAGCACATTTTGGAAACAGGCAAAGCACAAAGTTCCCACCTCAGAAATGCTGACAACATTAAGGACAAAATTGTGGAACTACGTGAAGGGATATTGGCAGAAAATTTCGTCATGCAATTTAGAAACACCAAAGATTTAAAAGCATACGTAAATATTGAGCGTGAAATTAGAAGGTTTACCCTAAAGCTCGAGTCGAAGGCTCTTGAGACACATTTGAGAAACGCAGAAACACAATTCAAAACTTCCAAGGATGAAACAGAGCTATTGGAAATGGAATTTATGTTAGAAAATCAGTTAAAAAATGATTTGAACACACTAGCTGATGATTTCGGGGAAGAATTTAAGAAGAACAAAGATAAAGTTTCGAGTATCACAGACTTCCAAAACCTTGATCATATCATCAATACGGTCCTGAAACAGTATCAAGATAATGTAGGGCTTTTTAAACAACGAAGAATGACTGAAATGACTGTCGAATTCAATGAAGAACAAAAGGATCAATTATCCAAGGAAATGTTAGCCCTTAGTAAAGGTACTGAAAAGGGCTTATCCCCTGAGGACGCTGATGCCAAATTCGATAAGCTTTGGGCCAAATGGCAAACAAGCCCGACCACTTCAGACAGAAACAGAAATATAGAAACAGAATGTTATGAGCTTCTGCATCAGACATTTGAGGTCGATCAAGGCTTACTTAAAATTGAGCTGAGGAATTCTCCAATAGCCGTAAAGCTGGAAGATCTCCAAACATTTATCGATAATTTGGACATACACAAGTTGGGATTGCTTAGCAGTGGCGTGTCACTTGAGAGTGCAAAAGATATGGTGCGAGACATTTTATCCGTAGTCACGATATTCCTGGATGAAGTAAAGGCCAGCAGAGATATATTCACGTCTCTTCAACCCAAGAAACTGATGGAAAAAATTACACAGAAAATCGACGATCATAATGACACTATGAAAGATCAGCTCAATATATTGAAATCGGGCAGAATTGTTCTCGCTGTAGCATCATATAGACATGCACTAGAAATATTCAACAAAAAACAAAATGACTATGACACTGATCATGGAGCTGCAGCTGTTTTAAAAAAGGCCAAGCAATCGCTACATCAGGTTTACAAATGCTTAACAGTCAAGGACAAAGCAGAAGAGGAAATAACAAACCTTGTAGCTTCTCTTTTTAAGGAACAAATTAGGAAAGAAGTGTCACGGTCCAATGCTATTATGATACGTAAGCATCTTGAAGAGAAATTCAAAACAAAGACTGCAATCATGGTCTATATTCATGGCAAATTCATAACAGACCCAGCCCTTGACAGTTATTTTGACTTCTTGGAAGATCCTAAGCCACATGCCTTCCGCCTTCTTATTCAGTACATTGAAATTACTTTCTTTCATACTGAAAGTAAGATGTATTTTCAGAAATCATGCACCAAAATAAATGAATTCATCTCCAATCACGAGGCATCGGTTCTTAATACATCCGATAAATTCCATGATCATATTGTACTGATAACCGATTGGCTTCAAGAGTTTTACAAAAAACCCAAAGAAGGAATGAACAAAATATCATTCGACTATTTGCAAGAAGTGAAATCAAATGACATCACTTCATTCACACAGTCTTTGGTCAACAAACTTAAATTTGAAGTCAAATCAGAATTGGCAGATCATTTCAAGAAAACCAACATGGACACTTTATCGTGGGAGCCATATGACTTGAATTACTTGTTTCAAAATATGTGGGGATGTCAGGAAAATTGTCCCTACTGTGTGGAACCATGTAAGATGCCTGATGGTCACCCTGGGCAACACCAATGTCTTGTACATCGTCCACTAGCTGTCTCCGGGGTATACTTTAAAAACGGAAAGGATAAAGTTCTGTATCCTCTTGCTTGTAAGGCAGCCCAAAGACAGGGAGACATTAAGAACTTGTGGCGAGGTTCCGCAAAGATAGACGTTAATGATGAAATTATCCGAAAGTGGAGTTTGGGACATATGATGCACCACGAAGCATATTGGCTGTGGTTCTTAGGGAAATACTACAGAGAGATATGTAAGACGTATGGAAGTGTCGCTCTAGGAGGTCGTCAAACACTTGAATTAGCACTTAAAACTACACCCGAAGCTGCAATGGACTGCCTCAGCACGATGAAATATATATTCGAATCCGAGGACACAAAACCTAAATCACATGACAGAAGCAGACGACTGTCCATGTTTCATAAATAAAAAAGTAGCAATTTATGTCTGTGCCCCGACGCAGGAGGACGCGAATAAAGCCAGACATGGGTCGGCTGTTTAATGATAACATAAGCTGTATACGGGAAATATCAACTTCCGTATGTCAGCAAAGTCAGCCGAAATCTCCGAGTAGGAACTTATTTCCAGTGATCCAAGCTGAATATAAACATAGACGACCTCTTGAAGCTGCTATTGACTGGAGTTCCTTACTGCCAATCAAATGACACATACATGCACAATAGAAATTGACACAGCCTCCACTAGCTAAGCCGCCGCTTGTTTCTTGATATAACTAGAATTATCAAGGGAAACAGGTGCAATATAATCCTTGTAAATACTGGCTTTTCACGTTTAGCTGTGACAAATGCAATTTTTCAACAATGCTAATTTACAAACATGCATAAGCACATGTGTTCTGAACGCCCATAGGCACCATGTTTTTTCTCTCTGAATGAGTGTTAACACCTGTTAAATCTCTAATTAGAAGCACACATTTTTCTTTGTCAAATTTGGATTAATACCAAACAGCAATGAAAATCATTAATCACCATGACCGATAAATATATTGACTCAGTTATTTGTGTTAACTATATGCCTAGTTTCAATAAATCGTGTTCTACAAATTGCTGACGAGTCAGAATCATTGTTATTCGGTTCTTGTTCACAAAAAGTGGAATGAAAATATCGAACGCTTTAGAAAGTTGAACACCAACGAAACACCAAAATCCAAAATTAGTTAGAAACAAGGTTTCTCAGAATCAACCGTATGTGTAGGACGCAGAGTAATCTACATTACCTTTTTATTTGCAATTGAAAAATCTTGAATATGTAATCGGCTGGGTTTCCCAGCTTTAGGAGTTACTTCTGGCGGCAGAGGTGGAAACGGTTTTGAATAGCCCTTTTAAGCAATTTAACATGTGATTAATATAAGCATGTAAAAGAGTAGCATTTGCTTCATGCTTCAATGTATCCTCTATATTCAAAATAAATCTCAAAAGAAATTAGTTTAGTTGCAAAAGTAGAATCACGAAGTTTTCGACCTCTCCGATTTTATGTTTTCCCTGGTGAAAGGAGTTGTTTAGTATTCTTATTATCTAATAGACACAATATAATGATCCTCTGATTATATTGAGCTGCCACATGCGATTGATTTAATAGCATGTATAGTATAGTAAGTATATCACTGGGATATTGTAGTTGGTATAGTGGTGAATTGTAATCATGTATAATGTTTTATGACTATATCCTACATGTAGCAAATGTATCGTATAAACAATATATTATGGGTGATAAGTTTGAATGTATCTATTGTGGTTATAAAATATGTCTAATGAATTGTATGTCAAGGTTATCGGGCATATGTTTTATGTGTATAAAATAAATAGTATATAACTACATGGCCGCTTATAATCGCGGTTGCACATCATAGTTATTTTGGACTTTAAAGACGTGGTCGCTTATATCCAATCCCGTGCGATGTGATGATGCGTACCGGCGATTATATATTATGGTAAGTGATCGGCCCGACTAAGGCTTTTGGGTAAGGGAACGCCAATGAAAATATGGGGTAATTCTGAACGGGTTGGCTGGGTTCAAACTGATACGGATTATAGCATTAAATGTGGCTGCAACTTGAATGCAGATTGCGGGCAAACGGCTTGCGACTCATATCACATTAAAGTTAAGAGTATCTTCTAGAAGAAATTTTTATTGAATCAAATGGTATGTTATGCTCTGATTCATGCAGAACAATGTTTATTTGCTAGCATTTAGCCGCCTGATAACAGAGACCAGCGCCCTGATTGCGAATTTGTCAGTGCGCTGGAAGGTCATGGTACAAAACAGGTGTTAAAAGAAAACAAATTAAATGTGAGAAACCACTATGAGACTTCAGAGTTTGGCCCAAGTCACATTTTGGATGAAGCACATAGTGGCATCCACAACCAATTTTCAATGAATACTCAAAATAAAACGAGGAACATCACATGGCTAAGCGAGCTCCCAGCGCAATCTAGAGCATCAAAGGAATGTTGATCGCTCTAACGCGTGAACTTGCCACGCAAAGTTTACGCATGAAAAGGTGTGAAGATTTGCGCTTAGCGCATGACTAACGAGACCGTGAGTGTACATGCGCACGTTATGAAGCTTCTCTAACCTAGCACGTATATATGACACATATAGATTGTAAATAGCGTACATAGAAGGAATATAACATTTATATTTCATATACTCTGTGTATGTAATGAATGACAAAATACTTCTATTTACAATGAATAGCATATTTATTGAAGAACCTATGACAGTATGTCATAAGTATAGCTAGTCCATTTGAGGAACACATATTTGTAGGGTAATCACTTGTCGGGGCGCTGGATTTTAGTACATTTTTAAGACAATTGGTAACTTCAGAATCTCCTTGACAGTAAAATAACCTAATTATGTTACTTTCATCACACATACATTGATGATTTAAATGTCTCTTCAGTTCTTGTCCAGAAAACCCAGAAATCGATGAATCTGTGGTCCCTTCATATATCTAAAAGATAGACATTGTTGTTTTCTGGCTAGCTCTATCCATATGTATCATATCGCTTATAATTACATCAGATCCCAGCTCTGCGCACTTGCCGCCTGATAACTTGTTGCCATAAATCCTTCATGTACAATGAAAATGGATATTGTGGAAAAGTCAAATAGTTAAACAATTACAAAATCCGAATTATGCCAATGCAATACAAACGTAAGTATGATCTTAGGAAAAATATGGTTAACTTGTATGTGTAAATCAAGGGTTCATTCTGACTGTTTGCGAATCAGAATTGTTATGGAAAGGATAATGTTTATTTCCTGATTCGTACTAAAACAGTACAGGCCAACTGTTATTCTGAAAAATTATCATAACATTTTTGAAAGATATATTTATGATTTGAAATTACCCTAATACTTTGTTTAATTTAGAAATTAGGTTTTAAGTTGACAGTGCAAAAACTGTACTTTTTTTTATTCATAGAATCAATTGATTAATTTATTGATTTATTCTATGACAGCATGAAAAAATCTCTCAAAATATTTCGTCAAAAAAGTGTTAAAAATACTTGCTGATTCAAGCATGTTATATACTCTTTTTTTTTTGATCTGACATGTTTTATTCTTGTATGTGTATGTTGTATGTATTCATAGAATGAATTGATTAATTTATTGATTTATTCTATAACAGCATGAAAAAATCTCTCAAAATATTTCGTCAATAAAGTGTTAAAAATACTTGCTGATTCAAGCATGTTATATACTCTTTTTTTTTTGATCTGACATGTTTTATTCTTGTA
>JAXGGS010582134.1:0-34172 GCA_035585475.1 Armandia brevis | reverse complement strand
AAAGAACAGTAATGACCATATTCATGAATATAAAGTCTTTGGAGGCCCCGGAATATATGCAGATACTGGAGCAGGTGAAGGCTACGGGGAACAACTGTTAAGCACACATAGTCTCTCCTGTTTCATACTGGTCCTATTTTCGACTTGTCATGTGACAGACTAATCAGCTCTGCATTTTCCAGATCACCTATTCCTCACGTTCCTTTAGGCTAGCACCTCTGAAATATATTCTAACCTACGGGTACACAGGCAGGAGGGCGATGAACAGCTGTACGCCATTTTTTATGTCCCTGAGCAAGCGCCTGAGCATACAAAGTTCATTAGATTCAAATTCACAATTGAGAGTTTAGCTAGATATACCCCCTTTTTTTTATTACGATGGTGTGTGTCAGATTAGAATAATGTGGATTTGTTTCCCAAAACAGCTCTATTAACAGGCAACATAATTGTTCATTTTGAAAGTTTTAAACATAGATATTTTCATTGCTTACAATAAACTCGATTATGTGGGAATAGAGATGGATTTGTTTTCTTTTTAGTAAAACACCAAAGCACTGCCGTTAATCGTCTTGACTAGGGCCAAATTCATTTCTAAAATAACCTACTTTCTTTACCAGTACTTCTATTGTTTTGGAAAACGCAATATCAACTGATTTGTTGTCATTGCAATTCTATAAACTTTAATACATTCAAAAGTCAGTCATATATCATACCCCTGGTCAAAGAGTGAATTACTAAAAATGGGAAATCTATGCTTGTTCCTATCATCTTGATACCTAATATGCTATTTGATCTAAACACTCAAAATGGCGTGAATTAATAGAAATCAATAACCCTACAGAAAGCTCTAGATTCTTTTAAATCTGCTGCCCAAATCCAATTGGCTTTCTCAGATATATGTAAAATAGTGCTCCAAGGCGAAATTCCATTTGCTCCGATAACTTTTGGTTTCCTCCACAATTTGTCATCAAATGTTATCTTTTGTCAATTTTTCTGTTCCGCGGTATGGCATTTCCAGTTAGCATCGTCTGAAACCTAAAATTATTGAGAGTAGAATTGTTCGAACATATAAGAGGAGTAAATGTATGTTTCAACACTTTCATGGTGTGTGACCTCTCCATTAGAAAAAGAAGCAAGAAGTCCTGCTGGATTTTCCGGGGCACCTGGTGATATTCCGTTTTCACACATGATAGCCACAGGAATTCCAACAGCAATTTGATAAACATCCACACTTCTCCATACTTGATCATCGTGTACGTCATTTTCGTAATGTCTAATTGTCTGAAGTTCTACGACCTGGCCATTAATCTCCTGATAAACTCCACGCACAAAGTTATCACAAGTTATTGATAGATTAACTGTAGTATTAGGTATGGCTGGTGGAGAATTTGCCTAGTGACCCAATATATGTTTGCATGAATACTTCTTTAAATCAAAATTACAATACCTGATCGCCTTTCTGTATAGTACCTAAAGTAGCAAACCTATTTACTTGATTCATGTCCTCACTAATCGTCACCATGCTAGATTTCTGTCTGGGCATAAATAATCTCGTAACTGCTTTTATGTCTGAACTTTCTGCGGTGGTTTAGGTATAAAAAACAATGCCAATGAAGGAATGTATTGTGGACTGTCTGGTTCAGTCACCAAAATTCAATTACATTGGTCAGATAAACACTTCAGCTCCTGAACATCACAATTTACATAAATGGTTGCTTAAATATTCATACTCATCCTGTTTCATGTTTATATAAGTTGCTTATAATTACTACACATTAATGTGGTCACCTGAAGTATTATTCCTGCCAGTGAAAATGACGATTAGAAATATTGTTGCTGCAAACATCAATGTAGCAGATAAAAGTGGTGCTTTGCAAAATGTTGCGTGCTTGATCCATGCAAGTCGCTTCATTTTCGCTCTGTTGACACTATGTAAGTAACTAATGGTTTCCAATCACCATACTCTTATAATAATATTCCATTGATTGAATCAAAATATCGATCAAACTGCGATCTTATATACTAATTAGATTTTCAATTAATAACAAAAATGATGATATATCGGTCACAGGAGTCCTGCTGGAATCCTGGTGATAGAGGATTCGTGCCCAGAGTCCGGGATTCATATTCCCGCTTAAGCCGCTTCACATCTCTTTGTTTCCAAAATATAACCTTAATAGTGTGATATATAGTATAATACCATGTCTACAAAAGTAATTTCCTGATATCGCAGCTTTGTTATACAGAACCCGGATATCTGTGCTCGTAATATATAACCATGCCTATGTACAGAAAGTTATTTGTATGCAAGCTTTTGTATGGATATCCAGCGAAATAAGTAGGCCAGTTTTTGCATCAAATTTGCTTTATACTTCTAACTTATACTACCGTCACCTTGTTTTGCTCCCACGCGTTTCATTCACCCCTTTCTAACCTCTGAACCTCGCACTACAGTTAAACCAACCGTAACGCACTTATTTTTCAGTATGAGTTTTGCCTTTTTACGCGATAGTAGCTTTCACGTTTAACCCCTTTGTTGGCCCGGGTGTCATCTCATTGTCTAGAAATTCAATGTGAGGTCACATTTAGATTCATCTTCATTTCATAATATTTACTTTTACTCCACTGATTAAGGGGATCAAAATTAAAGCTCATGATACATTCACGCTTATATACATATGGCTATACGACATGGATATTCACACATAAGTATGATTTATTAATGGGACGCCAACAAATCATTATAAAAAACCCTTAAGAAACTTGTTAAAGTGTTGTTAAATAAAAGACTTAATTCAAGTTCGATTTAATTCGCACTATGGGTGGAATGACTTATACTTATTTAAAAATGTCAGGCTTTTCTGAGAACCCACGGCTGAGCGATTTTGTGTGCGCGCTTAAACATCAGCTCTCTCCTCCCCGACACACAGTGCCGGTATAGCAGAGGACATGTACAGGGACATGTGTAATTTAGCGGTAAGCTAGACATACTTTAATCACAGGCGATCTACAGCTAACCGTCAGTCACGAGGTAATATGTGTGTCCAACAACAGTAACATGGGTACACGTTACAGCACATCTGGCCATGGGACATATGTGTATGATTCTCAATCATATATAAGTCGTTTGGCTAATAGACATACATCATTGTGACTATGGCTGTGCTAGTGTATAGGAGCTGATTCATGATAGCTGACAACTAAAACAGGGATATTAGTACATGTAGATGTGTCTCTTCAATTATTCAAAGACGCAAAAGGCAAGTGTGTTTACATATAATGTTGTATATGATTGATGTTTATATGAGAATTTATAAGCATAAGGATGATTACTAGACATTGTCAAATTTGGAATTTTTTCGTTAGTTATTATGACTGATCCTTCAGCCGATGAGAAGTTAAATATCAATCATCTACAACAATATTTATGTTCCCAAATCCTGTTAATAACCCCATCGTTTGGCAAGGGCTGTCCGCGTGCGGTTTCCATACCGGACACTAGTAAGAATTAACGACTGGTATGGTGCTTTAAAATATATTGAATTTACGGGGTACGACTGCATCAGGTCTTTTAAATTACCGCATATACTCGCTGACAAGCCGACCTTCGGGCACCACTAAATAAATCGCATATATGGTTCTACGCATTTGTATAAATTACCATACGACGTAAGTAATATACAGTCAATTATAGTTGCTATTAAAACAGCATTATCATCATAACCTCTGGCTATTCAAATTACTGCGTTTCCCAGAACCCATGGTTCACAGCTGTCACGTGTGGGTTAAAAAATTTATATTTTGAGTTGCAATGGCGGAGTCTATTGCCTCTTACCTGCATCTTACCCAGCTACTTGTATCTTTTGTCTGTGCTCATCACCCCATACAACCTCGGCTTGGCGCCTCTCTAAATATTGTTTATATTTTATAGCTGAGTGATTATGGTTCCGTGCTTCACACTGATAAACTCGCATCTCTGACCCATTGAGCTGAAGAAACAGTAACACAACATTTACCTCATCTAACCTTGGCTTCTCTTTTATCTACGTTAGACTTTACATTGTTTAGCTGTTTGATTCTGAGACCGAACTTAAGGTGATTGACTCTTATCTCTACCTTACACACCAATACCATGTGTTATGATATAATCTAAAAATATTAAGAAATAAACGTGAATCTTTATAAATATACTATGACATACAAGTTCACTATATCTTTGCCAATTGTAAAGTAACATAGGACAAGCAATCAGCGTTCAAACACTTCTCACGAATTCCGTCCACCGTGAAGCACAGACTTTACTTCATCTGTGTTATTTTACATAAACAAAAACAGTACACAATTAACTCCTTGCCTTAGATAAACAGCCCAAAGTGCACCTACCTATACATGATTCGACGTTGATGGCTCTAGTCCTTGGCCTAAAACCTTAGGTTGTGACTTAGTTGGATGGTTCATATACAATAGTCCATATATAATAGACTCCTATACAGTTCAAAAATCGTATATGTTAGACAAATCAAGCATGGCAATACTAATAATTCATTATAATATTTTCAAAATTAGCCATTGAAACAGTTTTATCATCCTTAACACTGATGGTGGTAGTTTTGACATATGGTGTGTGCGTGTGTTTTTAAGTGATGTACTATAATCACATTAGCCACTTAGTACAATCATCCTTGACAGCCTGCTGATTCACCTGCTCTTCTCCGAATTCGTCCACGCAATTCCTCCCTGTTTGAAATCAATCCATGCAACCATACCTTGCTAGACACACTCACATCATTTTCTACATGTGCCCCTCTTTTTACCCCTGTTGTGTTACCTATTCAGCGACCGGTATGTGTTATCCGTGTTCATTAACCCATCACCTCATCTCACCTCGGCACGCGTCTCCCTACGCTTGTGTTTACATTTCACAGCTGAGTGATCCGTGCCCCTGCACACGCACCTCTGTCACTCGTTACTACATATGGTTCTTTGCCCTTTCGGCTATGCAAGATACAAATGTTGCTGACATTAAAACGCATATAATACATTCGAGCCAAATCAATAACTAATCATGTAACGATATTATTTCAGATTATGTATTAGAAATGGCGGAAAATACAAAAGTGACGTTTGATATTGTGCAGGTAAAAGTTTTGCTCCTAATTATTAAATGCGTTAATAAAGATTTGTCGAAATAACAATATTACAATTCGTATTAATGTCGTATTATTTTGCAGCGTCTTCAAATACACGACGACTATTCTCAATACCACAGGGAGTCTCAAGCTGTGAAAGAGTCAATTGACGATAAAAGCAAGGTCAGATGGCTATGCAAACCAGTTCATAACATATTAATCCGTCTTAAATATTAAACCTATATCATTTAGAACTCATTGTTTTCAATAGATATATCATATTATGATCGGTATTTTCTGCTCCGTTTCGGTAATGAATACTCCGGTACATCTGTACGGGAATCTTTTTAATAATGACGAATGGTTTATTTCTTTTATTCAAGACTTATCGGCTGTTGTGTAACAAAAAGGGAAAAGCTTGCATCATCGCTATCTCAGAGTTTGAGGGGTATAACTCTCTTAAAGGATATGCAGCCGATGTAGAGAACCTAAGAAATCTCTGGACTAAAATAGGGTTTGATGTATGGATTCCAACGAAAGTACAGCAGGAGAAAGAGAAAGGAGCAAAGGTTAATATGTTTCATCGATTGATTTTGTCTTGCAATCGCAGAATTGCTCGATATCCTCGACGGTATAATAAGGAACCCTAACTCATGTATTTTACTAGCTCTTTTACCCTGTAGTCTTATTAAAGTGAACTTACTCTGTGGTTTGTATCAGTTGAATTTCACTGGTAGTGTCAAGAAGTCTCAAACAGCCACAGGCCTGCCTCGAAATGAACAGTTGATTATCGAACAAATGTATGCGCTCGTTCTATGCCCATTTGCTTGTGTGGTGTCATACCGAGTGATACTTGCATCACCCTTGCCTTTAACAGTTGCCTGATTTAAAAAAGATTCGTTGTCTAGATCATCAGGCTAGTGGTATTTGCGTTAAATATTGTGATAGCCACAGGTGAGGGACACACAAGAATACAGATATAAATTGGATTTTATATCAATATCTGACCTTCGATTATCCTTAGGATGAAAACACCCCCATATATATCATCTAATAAGACAAATGCCATATACCATAATCAGCTAAGGTATAATATTATAGATAAATTATGTTCCAAATTTGTATTGGAATACTTGCAGTGGATCTATGACGCAGTCCGTTGTTTCGCCAGCACACTAACATTAGAAGACGATATGGCTGTCCTGTGTTTGCTGTCACATGGAATTATAGATTGTATCGTCGGAGGTGATGGACGTTTAGTACAAATTAGAACTTTGGTGGATTGTTTTAATGATGAAAACTGTCCACAGATGAAGAGTAAACCTAAAATGGTCGTCATACAAGCTTGTCAGTCAGGTAAGAAATGATATGCCTCTCGGTAAAAGGAAAATACATTGTCACACGATTCCGTGCAGTCTGTAGATATAAAGCAGTTTAGAACTATGCCAGTCGTGATTTTATTCAGAGTCAAATGAAGATGAAATCATTTCTTTGAAAAAAAAAAGTGTTTTGGCAGCGGACACTATCATATGCAAAGCAACATCTCACGGTAAGCTTAGACACTCTTTGGTCAACTTGTTTACCTTTGTTTTAGATAAAGTTCTATGCTAATGTCTTAATACAGGCACAGAAAGCTATGTGCAGCGCTCGGGGAGTATATTTGTCAAGGTTTTGTGCAATATTTTCCATCATGAGGCTGCAAGAACAAACATCACCGAACTTATGAACAAGGTCTCGTAATATTTTTGAGAGCTCGGTTGAGTTAATCGTTACATTCATTATTCAACTTTTTACCATCAACATCAATTGCTATGCAAACAGGTGAATAGCATGACATATTGGACACCAGCACCGATATTAAACAAAGATGAACAAGTTTCCTGCCAGCAGCAGATGCCAAACTTCGAATCCAACCTGACAAAACATTTATTCCTACTGCCAAATATTCAGGTAACTTTATAGAAGGACTCAATTATCTAGATATAATGTTTTATCAATAAAATAAATTATGTATCTATATACATGTACACACCTGAATGTTGATGGAACCTTAAACATGATCCTTATTCTATACTTTCAAAGGGTCCAGATGGAGAACCCGACAGAACAAAAGAAAGCAAAGTTAGGAGACAATTCATTCTTATCGTATTTATTTTCGAAGTTTCGGCTTTCTTTATAATTTCCCCCCTTTGCTTTGTAGGATGAAAAGCAGAGAACAGTCGAATTGAAAGAAGAGCAGGCAAGCACAAAAAACCCTGAGCGACCCTTTTCCTCAAATTATATCAATACATTGATAATCATGACACCATTCCAAATTTTCTTCAGACTGATGAGCGATACCTCCTTGAAGGACAAAACAAAGATAATCCGTTTGAACTACAAGAAGTAAGATTAATAACATCTCAAAATTTATGACGTTGCACTTTATTTTTGCTATCAGCTTACATGTACATTGTTGTTGACTTTTAAGTATGATCGGAATCAAAAATTCGTGGGTGCTCAGAAACATTTCGCAGAACAGCTGAAAAAGTTATCAGAGTGTGGAATAAAACAGGTGAGGGCCAATATTATTAATAATCCAGACTACCAAAGCAACTGGAAATGGGAATATTTGATTTCAAGTTGAATGAGCTAGCTAGCTTACGATTCAATGGATGCCGATAACATGTTTTCTATAGTATTCGAGATTATTGAGTCGTATCACTCGACCTTTCCCACTTAAGCTAGGGTTAACTGATGGCCGGTAGATCACCACACTCTCCCTTTTTCCGTTCTTTACCCTGCCATCTCATTGTTTTTTTCCAAATCCGCAATCTCCCTATTACCATCTAGCCCCGCCCTGTTAACTTACATATTCCTGTTTAACCTTTATTATAAACATTCCCTGTTATCATGCCCACTCCCAAAGTAGGACGCAAATCCTCTCGTTTTGGTAAAAACAACAAAGTTTTACAACTAAAGCGATCACAACGCGCAAGTAAAACCTTCTCAAGTCTTACCCAACAAGATTAGAAGACAAGCATTAGGAAAATTACATAATTTCCACTTCCCTTAACATTCAGAACATTGCTTCAGCAATGCCGGCATAATACATTTCCCGATGTAGGGTCATAAGAAATTAACCCAAACGAATGTTGAAGACACAACAATCTTTGCTTACAGAGGACAATCAAATCTGCCGTTCATAATAACCAATTTACCGTACTGACCTCTGCAGGAACGCTGTACCAATAACAAACCAAAACTACTGCACTCAGACGTAACCTGTTCTACATAACCAAGATACGCATTCCCTAACTGCCACACTAGACATTACCTCCTCAACCCTGCAATCTTCTTGCTTTCCTAACCAAACCATCTGACGGGTAACTTTTTATAAACAATATGTTACAGGATAGATTTTGGCGTGACGGGGTTATTCAATAAATTGTCAACTTTATTTTAGGTTTATCCGTTATTCCGACTAAGAAAAGGAAAGGCCTGCGTTATTATTCCTTCATGGAGTAAGGAAAGCAATGAATTGGTAAAAATGTTGCAAAAGCTTGGCCTCGATGTCTACCTTTTGGCCAAGAAATTCAGGGGAGAGGTATAGAAATAGCAGATACAATAATTATACGTCCCTTAATAACGCAGTTATTTATACCATCCATGCTCGTGAAAGTTAAAGTGTAATGTATGATAATATACAGGACTTATTACGAGCGGTCCAATACTTTGTTGAGAGTCTAAGAGAGGAGGACTCCATGGCTGTCTTGTATCTAGAAGCTGTTGGTTCTGACGATGTTATCCTGGGAAAGGATAACGTAGGGATCAAAAAGCACATCCTTATGGACTGTTTCAACAATGCAAGATGTCATCAGATGAAAGGAAAACCAAAACTGATTTTTGTTCAGACCACAAAAACCGGTTTGTCCAAACCATATTGAAACAAATACGGACATTTAAAATAATTCTAGAATACATTTTACAACATTCGCCTCCAATAGATGCGGAACCCTTGGATTACGCCAATATTTACAGACAGCCTGGTCTCTTGGAGGATGTTGTTATTTTTTCCGTGAATCGCGAAGGTAAAAATCAATATACTTGACACAAAGTTATGATTACTAATATTACTTGTTTAAGACATAGTGCTCCAAATACGACTAGAGGGATCTGAAAGTGTGTTAGATATCAGATATCCAAACTTTGAATGATGGTGAATGTTACCAGGAGCAGAAATTATGGATTGCCTTATTTCAATTTTCTGTGTTTAGGGATCGCCCAACATGTGACGCAATTGTACTTTGAAATATCATGTTTTCACTTTCACAAGTTTAGTGTGCCTAAGGTGTCGTGTTTGTTGAATCAATGATTATCATGGCTAATAGCACAAAGAATGAGAACAACATATTTCAGACCATGTACAACGTAATTGAATTCGAATTCCCTCATATTCTGGTCAAAATAATCTCAGTCTTGGATTAACTACCAAGGCAAGAGACTAGTAGTTAGTTATGATCCGCTCCAAAGAATACTAATCACCCATTTACTGCCTGATTTACATAATTGGCATTTACAGTAAAGCATATTTGTTCTTATCGTCAGGCAAATACCCACAGATCTCCTCCAGTCTAAGCAATTTGCTACTCAGTGACGACACAAAGCACGTAATGCAGCTGTTGCAGGTAGTAATAATAAGTAATGCTTCGTTAATTATTTGATGTTACTAAACATGTATTTCATGCTTATGTCTTGAATATTTCCAGCCACTTCTTAACGAGATTAAAGGATCTTCCCTATATTCATGTTTGAAGAAAGAAGTATACATCTTTGCAGGTTTTCAGCTAGGTCGGTTGTTATCGATGCTTAAATATCTAGTTATTCGATGTACATTGGATATCATATCAAATGTTGATTATTTTGTCTTTTTTAGAGCTTGAGAAGTTTGAACGACCATCTTCACTGACAGCTCTACCGCCTGCTTTGTTACTTGAAATGGATGCTGGGAAATTGTTGGACATGACAGTTCTCACAGAAAGACAAAAGGGTCATCTTAAAAATCTGCAATCCAATGCAGCTTTGAACCTTGATCTGAAGAAATGCCTCAGACGCTACTTGCTCAGAAATACAGAACCAAATGAGACTTACAAAGAATTAGTACAGACATTGAAATCCACTGGTCAAAAGGAATTCCTAGAAAAGCTGACATTATTCATGGATCGACCATCGCATAACGGTAGGTAATTTTGTGTATTAGACCTGTATATGTGATGCTCCCAAAATAAGATAATTAGATTGCCGTGCAAGACTGATCTTTGATTGCAATTATTTCATAGCATAAGAGTCACACACAAATTTAAAAAATAGAATGTATCGAATTCGCTTTTCCGGAGCTTATTGCGAAACCCCGTACAACACTAATTTGTTTTATCATCCTTTATAGAATTAACACAACTAGTTAAAGAAATATATTCTGGGTAATTTAAATTAAAAAGGTGTTTGGTTGATTCCTTTACAACTCGAGTGGGAAAATCAAACCTAGGAGTTTGATGAAGAGAAGTGTCCTCCGCGTCATGGTGTCTGACAGCTTAAAGTTGTTGCCTGATGGTGTTGTGCTTCAGTCCGTCCTGATGTAGTGTGACTGAATACAAGGATGACCCCTATCCTTCGGTACCGTGTCCAGGTGGAGTCCCTGTTAGCGAATGTCCCATCTGCATATGCTTTATTTCTTAGATTTCTGATGTCATTCATTAATAGTGTTTTTAGGAGTGCTTCTGTCTTCGTCAGTTTATCAGTTCCTACAATATAGAAAGAATGAGCAGGATGAACAAAGTGTGTGGATCTATTTGATTGAGTGATTGAACAGATATTGGCATTAAAGTTTATTGTGATGGTGAGAAATAGAGTCTTGTGTCTTGCCTTTTGACCCTCCATTGTCGTGACACTAATCACATCCGATGACTGATCGACTGTCTGCATGGGGTTAAGCCTTCTTACCATCCTAAAGGGACACTGCTGAGGCTGAAACTGTTTACTTACTGCATATTACATATTGTAGCTTGGTGTCGATGTGACAAAGGTTATTCCGAGTGGGGCTCGTCTATGTACAAGTGATGCTCAGTTATAACCCGCACCATCTCACCTTTGTCTTTTGCCAATTTCATGCCCAGGCTATCTTAACTGCATCATAAACCTTAGAAAGAAAATGGCGAGCTCCAGATGTTTCCCTAATCTTCACGCGAACCAAGGGCGCATGACCATAGCGTGCCCTCATATTTTTCCAGGACTATTTAAAGGACACTGCAATCTCGTTCCAGGGTCCAGATGGACCAAAATGATGTTACCCACCTGAAAATCTGGCATCTCCTTCTGCCACTTGTAACACCGCTGTAAACCCGTGAGATAATCTGGACCATCACGTCCATGACTGTTTCGCCATTCCCTGGTATTGTGAAGTCTGAATTGTAACACTCTTAATGGCGGTTCACTATAGGTTTATTCTAAAAGACATAGTATTGAATCGCTTAATTCCTAATCTTGCCTCTTAATCTCTCAATAGTCTTAATACATGTAATTAGCTGTTTGATCTTAATCTACCTGTAGTTTGTATTTTAAAGGTATAACGTAATCTACATGATGCTGTTTTAGCGTTAGTCACGTTGATGACATAGCATGAACTGAAGTTGTAAATAATCGTTGACAAGATTATCATGGATTAACAGTATAATGACACCTGGTAGAGAGATAGGCCATAAGTAGTGGTAGTTCTTTCGCCAAAATTAATGAGTGTTTAGAGTTGAATTGAACATGCTGAAAGAGCGTCCGGTGCGGCCTGCCGTAGATAAGTATAGATCACATCAGAGGCCCGAGTGCCGAGCCTCTTGATGTGTTCTATGGGGACGCCCGCATGATAATAGAATATCGCTCCTCCTTGGCGATATGCGTGAAGTCGGGCGGTCTCGTCCACAGACGTGTGGTCATACAAGCTCTCGACGATGGCTCGTGCCTCTCTCTAAGTGACTGGCACTTGGTCTAGCCAGACGAATAGCGAGCGGTAGGAAGGGACGTCAGCTGTGTCGCGGAGGTAGTCTCCTAGTAGCTTGAGGACGCATGTGTTGTCGTGGGTAGCCGGCACAGTGAGGTATGTCGCCTGTGATTTGACCTGCATGGTCTTAGACCAGCGCAGGCCAATGATGACACAGTCGTCCTTGAGTGTAATGTCATCCCTGGTGAGCGTGCATCTGTAGTCGAACTCCTGAGCATTCTTCACAGCAATGTTGGACGCTCGCATCATGGAATAAAATACAAGCGACACTAACGCCTTGAAGAGAGTGGTGTGCGGCGAGAGTTCGCAGGTGTGGAGTACCTGTCTAAGTTGGCAGCTGTCGATGTGGGGCTGCATGCGAAAGTCGTCATCATTGAGCTTTCCAAGGTTGACCACCCACTCGTGAATATGGTGGTGGATGTGGTAGTCGACACAGTAGCTCTGTTGGTGGATGTAAGACTTGATGGAGGAGAGGTAGTTTAATGCAGTGCTGGACGCAATGCCGTCATCTAGCTTCTTTTCCAAGAAGGAGAGTAGGTGCGACGGGCTGGCGTTCTTCATGTTGTGTCCGTGTTTGCCGAGGAACTTCTTGAACTGCTTCACGTGATAGGTGATGTTGATACAAGTCCATGGTCGGAGTGAAGCTTCCCGGCGTGCCTCGCTCCGTGCCAGCAGTTCTTTGTAGCTTGTTCGCACCATATCTGTAACATGATTTCAGCAGTTTAGTGGTGGATGAAACAGAACTAGGCAAGGGTTAACTAAAGATATGCCAGTGTTTACAAGATCTTGTACCAGCTTTGCAAAATTACCTCCAAGAAGGGAGTGTGAGAGGGTGTCAGCAGTGGGTAGCACTCGCAAGTCAAAGCTGGCTCTTAAGAATATGAGTTCTTTGGCTAAATCGCGTAAGAGTCTATCATTTGAGCGCAGATCATTCATAGCGAAGCAGGAGGTGGTATTATCTGTTTTAAGTATAACGGTATGATGACACAATTCTCGACCCCACAGTCGCAACGCGACTATAGCGTTCACGGCTTCAATACAGTTTATGTGAAACTGGAAGCGCTGGAACCACTGTGGTAGTGTGAATGCATAGGCTTGTCAAGTGCCCAGCAAAGCGCCGATGCATGACTGGCATGCGTCCACTTCAAGTGTGACAATTGGTCGCGCAGGGGTCAAGAGCATCTTGCAGTTGGTATTGGCAAGAGTGTGTCACAGCCAGGCTAGGTCACTGACTGAGCTGGCTGAGGGTATGACAAAACCCTTTGCGCCAGCTATCCGCCTGTCTTCAAGCAACGCGTTCATGAATGCTTGAGCGCCATGTGAGCATTTAATTGCATGGAAGATCTTTCCAAGCAGACTATCTAAGTCAAGTTTAGTAAGAGAGCGGGGTGCTGCTAATAGCCGTTCAATATCTTCCAACATTTTGGCTACTTTGGCTGGATCGATGGATACTGACATTAAGTTAAACAACCAGCCAATTCAAAGCAGCTCTCGAGTAGGCGGGATACACTTTTCAGTGGCTACCTCGAGTCCTAAGGCACGCAACACTTTCAATAGTAACTGTCCCAGGCGCGCAGCTCATCCCCCTCGCAACCAGCGAAATCGTCAAGGAAAACGAACAGGGAGGAACCGGTCATCTCATGCATGAAATGACAGACCAATGACGTAATGAGCGAGCAGCAAAGCGCGCCGTTACAGAACCAAATTGAACCTGTTGGTCCATGTAAATTTGGTCGTTAATTGAGATCCTCATGAGGGGCCAGTTGCGGGGTCGGAGGGAAGCCAGTGATAAGTGTGGCTTATATCGACGGAGTACATCCAGCATCCGACCCCGCACTATCATGAGTTCACTAAGATCAGCGAAACTAGGTAAAATTACCGACCTGTCTACGCCGTCTAGAGAACCCTCGGGCACAAAAGAGTTTACGCTTGAACCAAAAGGTGAGGAGAGATCAAATATGAGTCTCTTTTGGTCACTGTATCGCTTTGCCCGTGTCATAAGCGGGGACTCCTGGAACCATTGGATAAATGGTGGAGAAGTAAACGGACCTTTCATAGCGTCATATTTTGCATCTTTGCCCACATAAGTGAGAACAGCTTCGGGGTACCATGTCGCCGAAGCGTGTTTTTGCCCGAGCTTAGTAGGGGGTTGATCGGACTCGATGCCGACGGGGAACCCATACCTAAGGAACAAGATTAAGTCATCATCGAAAAACGTCTTTAATATGCGTTCCCAGAGTGGAAGATTTAGATGTGACAAGACTGGGACTTGCGCGCCCCTATAATTCGGCGCTGGATCCCTCGCTACCAACTTGTAGGGGTTTGCATCCAGTTCTCCCGGCTTTCTCAGTTTATGTGAGTGCTTCGCGGTGTTAGAGAAGAGATATACCTGTATAATGTAGGTTTGACGCTTGTCGTGTTAACAGTTGACGCCTCGGTAGTTACGGTTGGGGGAACGGAGGAGGTACAAGCTGACAAACTATCATTAAACCCTTGTGGGAAGGCGTACTTCAGAAAACTAAGCCAATTGGCCGAATTCATCTTACCTGAGAGTGTGACTGCGAATGTGCTGTGTAGGTCTGCTCCGTTAGGTTCCTCCGAGTCAAGTGATGAGACTGCGTACCAACTGGTGGCTAGAAATCCAATTCTTGATTGCACTTCTGATAGACCCGATGAGTCACCGGGTAGACAACTTGGAAAACGAGCTAGACATGGCAGATAGAAGGATGAGGTGAGCGCAGGTGTGAATTGTGATCAACGGCGCATGGTCCAATGATGATGAGGGTGATATCAGGGATGAACAATAGGATCTAGATCAAGCGGTAGTCTGGCTAGCCTCAGTCTACCCGGTTAATGTACATAGCTAAAACTATGTTAACAATGTTAATGTTTATGTACAGGAGAGACGCCGTTGGGCGCCTCTACTCTGCAGCCGAGGCTGCTTCAGCCTTCCGGTTGCAGTCCTGCTCTGTGTGATTACGATGTTTGCGCAGGTTCCGGAAGCAGAAGGCGCAGATGTGTTTCCCTCTCCCGCTGTCGGAACTGTGCGTCTTCCCGATGATCAGGCACTCCCCCTTTTGGTAGGGGGTGCAGTAGCGGGTGCCCTTCTCCTTCTTTTCCTTAGGAGCAGCGACTCTGCCGGCGTTTTAGACTCTATCACCGGTCGCGTGTGTTCCTGATGTCGGATGTGAGAGATAGCGTAGCTGTCAGACCAGAGCGTTTTCCCTTGCTCTACAGCTCCACGGATCGTCTCACAGTGTTTAGAGTATACATGTCCAGGTGTTCGAGTACAGTCTCTTGTAACTCGCGTAGACAAGTAGCTTCCGCCTCCCGGCCTTTGAAGAGTGCAGTGTTGCTCATCCTTCCCAGGCCTAAGGACATTTCCGACCCAGTTTGTCCCGCCTCGGGGTTTGGGGTTCTTTCCACCTACACATAACTCTGTTACTCTTTTTTTTTTTTCTTCTCATCTTTCTTAGGCTTAGGTGTGTTGTCGGCTTTCTCCAGCTTACTGAGCCGCATGTTGATTCCGCTGATCGGAAGATTTCTTCTGCATCAGGCGATTTCTGGTGGTCCTTCTCCACCGGCAGTGAGGTTCTTCTAGTCGCATACACTTCCGGTAGGGCTCTCGTGCTTTGTCAAGCATGTGGAGCAGTGCCTTGTAGTTTTCTTTCCCTTGCCCATCATAGCACCTTTCGCTACAGTTTTAGGTGCAGCCATACTAATTTTGACTGGCTTTTAAATTTTAAAGTAAAACTTCGGAAGGTCTGTGTAGTCTTGTGTTCCTGAGCTGAGTGATCCCCTTGGCAATGATTGGGGTAAGTGGCAAAGCATATTGCATGGCATTGACTGCGCTAAACCCCCCACCCCTTCTTCTCGTTCTCCAAGGAATCATGCAAGGCAGAATGATGTTTTCCCCACAGCCCTCATGCTGACATTTCCAGCGCTTAAAGCACGCCTCCAACTTTTCCTCCGGTGACATTTTTCGCCGCCACTGGCTCCACCCTCTTTTTTCTTGGGTAAACAACCCACCCAACGTCTTCTTCTTGACACGGCTATCCCGCTTCGTGTATCCACTCCTCCTCCATATGAGTCTACCAGCTTGCTCAAGCTAGCCCTACCATACACCGGGTCTGATAGCTCGTCTGCCGCCACCTGTACCAGGTCAATCAGTCTCAGCAGACCCGTCTTCCTGCCTCCCTCAGTTGCCTCACGTTGGATTTTCTCCACTTGTTCTGCAGGTAGCCCAGTAAACGTCTGACCAAAGTAGATATGGTGTTCGTACACTCTATCTTGCTTAAATAGCCCAGAAAACTTAAAGTCTCCTGACAGTTCCTGAGACTTCCTGCAAAAGCCGACAATCGATCCACCACTTTCAACTGCTGCATGCTCAGCAAACGCTCGACCCAGTCCTGGACTATCAGGAAAGGTTGCTGAACTTCTTCTTATGCAACCTTCTCGCCATGCTGTAACCTTCACCTGCGCTTTTATAAAAACAACATTCAAGCTCCTCCACTACTGACGGCTCGCAATACTCGACCAGAGTGTTCAGCTTGATACTGGCCTCTGCGTCAGTGTCCCCCATATAATCATGGAACATCCTCATAAACGAGGTGTGATCTAGAGGTGATCCCTTAACTTACACTGCACCAGATAAGCTGGTTAGTAATCCAAGACACCAGGTGCGCGCCCCCTGTCACCAGGATTCCTATCAGGAATCCTGGTTGGGCTCAGTTGGGAAGCGCAATTTAGGATACCGGGCTGGTAATCTGGGTGACCAGTCATCCGAGGAGTACCCGACTGCAATTAGCAGTGCACCATGCTGATTAAAATTCAGCAGGGCAAGTTGTAAACGGGGTAAAATGAGTCAGTGTATTGTTGGTAGTGATTTTAGACACTTCCACAATCACTGCCTAATGGGTGTCAACAAGGAGAGGCGGCTCTAAGGTAAAAGTTCCTTGTAGAAAAAGCTGTGACTCAATTTCGATGAAACATACAGAAATTCTTAAAAATTCTAAATATTTGATTGTTTATTCTGCAATATCTCTATTCTTTTCGGTACAACTGTAATAAAAACCATTTCTTTAGATATCTAGTATAAAAATAGCATCCTTAAAAGACACCGCGAAGTATCACAGTCGAAAACATTAAATATCTTTCATAAAAACAACTTTGTCTTAAACATAATATAAAACATTACAATCTACAGTAAATTCATTCACCACGTTGCAACTACGGCAGGAATTTAGCTTACGATAACAATAAAATATCGAATTTTTAACAAGAGAAACATCTATTTCATGTCCAACTTTTTCCAAGATTCTCCGGGTCCTGCCCTTTAAACATGGTAACGATGAATATCACATTGAAGTAGTATAACATTCACAGGATCATAAATTTTCAAAGTAGTATACGTAAAATAACAGGCTGAGGAGCGTAAATTAATTAACACCGTGTAATAAAATTAAAATATCAAAAATAATCTACCGACGAATACTGGTCATTACAGTAAACAAACCCATAGGGAATGGGGTATGTGAAATTCCATTTCAAGGACCTTTTTAACAGGTTTTAATGCTTCGATGGGACAGTTTATGCGATTCGATTTGGTTCTGCCAAGTTGAACTCAGAATCCCCCTATTTCGCACAGTTTTCCCAATTTTGTGTCCCAAACCTTACGCTTAGCGAAATTATTTATAGATGGTCTTAGCATAAACCTTTGAATGACGGTAGAAACCGACAGATGCCGATTTGACAGACCAGTGGCTTTCACACCTTGGTGTTTCAGGTGCTTCGTTTGGAGCACATCTAGAAATGTAATTTTACTCTGGATGACACTTGTTGCTCATGGTTATGCATACCGCACCTCTCAACCCCATGCTTTGTCGTTTGCCACGAACTTCTTTGGTTCTGACTCCATAGCTAGCAGCATCTGTTTTTGTGATGTTCTTACGTCCTTTACCGTCTTAACTGTTGTCCATAATTGAATACCAAGTTAAGAGTCGAATTATACTATTCCTTAACAGCCATTGACCAGAAACAGCATAAATTCATATATTCATATAACAACTGATTTCTGTTTACAGAAATGCATGGTCGAATAGAATTCCATCTAATGAAAATACAACTACAGAGACACTTTGTTGAAAAGATGACGGCTAGGAACACAATGTTATCCAAGCGATTCGTCAACCACACAGGAGTGTTCTATGTAACCCTCTGTCTGCAAAAAAATGCGCGCAAAATGGTGACAGAGCAAGACATTAAAAGTAAAGCTGAGCGTTTTGCAACAGAGGATACAGAGGTTGAGCTAGTAAGCATTATGAGCTTTGATGAAGATAATAAAAAGAAGCCCCGAGTATTACTAGTTGGAGGACCAGGAACAGGGAAATCCACGACCGCCCAGATTATCGCCTACAGATGGGGAAGGAGGGAGCTGTACGATGAGGAATATGATTTTGTCTTCCTGCTGGAATGCCGATCAATAAACCACCAGAAGTCTACAGACCTGGTCAGTCTGCTCCTGGAGGAACATGGGATGGACAAAACCTGCTATGATGAACTTGTCGAATACTTTAGAAACTACAGTCACAGGATTCTCATCATTATTGATGGCCTGGATGAGCTGAATGGTGGGAATAGAACAACTGTTGACCTGGATACAAAGTCAGATCCCATTTCAAAACAGATGTTACCTGCTGATATTATCTACGCACTCCTATATCACCAACATGACGTCAAATTGAGAATTTTACTCACTACCAGGCCAACAGAAAATGCAAATATCACACAATTAGAAGTTTCAAAATCTCTTTATGCACTAGGGTTTAGCGAGGACGCCATAGATGAATGCAGTTTTGCTCTTTGCTCAAGAAATCCGGAAAAACACAGAAAGTTAAAAGAGGAATTCAAAAACCGACCTATACTCAGATTTCTTTGCGTAATTCCATTCAATTGTGTTCTTGTCTGCAAATATCTATTAGACGATGCCTCAAAGATAAACACTCAAACACAGTTATCAATCTGTGTACTAGAAGAAATTCTTCAAAAGCGTAACAAGGATAATGGATATGACTGCCGGCAAGAAGACATACAATCTGTTCTTTCACTGGCTAAGCATGCCTTTACCACATTCGTGGATGCCAAATTAATTTTTCCAACCACTAATTTGGTAAAACTTTTGAATGAACCAATTGCTAAGAATTTAATTGAAGTATTTTGGGACAATACAACCACGGGAGGACAGCAAGCTCAATTCATCCATTTGTCCATACATGAACTTCTCGCAGCTCTCCATGTATGTGTAACAGAAGAGGCTAGTTTGATTAAGCAGATTGTTGGCGAAACTAGAGGAAGAAATAAACAAGCTTATGACAACATCCAGTTATACGCTGCCGGTTTGCTTGGTGATGCAGAGAGAGGACACCCATTTCTGAACAGATTCTCTAATATCAAAGCAAATGTTCACTTGGAGACGGGCAAACGTTTAATGATGGAAATGATATCACATTGTGAAGAAGGCCATTCCAGACTAGCACAATTACATCTAGTAAGATGTCTCCATGAAGGGAAAAATATAGAAATGATGAAACAAGTCGCTGAAACTTTACTTACAAGTCCGGATGAACAGGGGGAGAACAATATTCTAAACCTGAGTCGAGTTCCTGGAGGAATTCTGCCTCATCATGTGGAGTCCATCATGAATTTAGTCCAGAACTGTGATCGATTAGCTGTCTTAAAGTAAGACAATCTATTATAAATTTTTCATTCCTATCCATTATTTTAATCCGTGTATCTCAGTGGGTTTTTTTCAAATTACAGTCTGCGAAATAACAATGTAGGAGACACTGGAGCTGCAGCTTTAGCTTGGAACATCAAACACTGTACACAACTAGAGGAATTAAAGTGAATTTCCTTTTTTTCTTTTCATTCAACGATTCTGTCTTGAACAACGGGTACAACATCATAGCAGCTCAAAGAAACTCATATTTCCACTGCTTTTTCTGACATATCGAAATATTAAATTTAAAACATCAGATTACAATGTTATGGTTCCAACGCCTTGTGCCGGGTTCTACGTAATGCCAAATGTCAGATTCCAAGAAAGCAAATGCTGTAGATAGGCGTTATAAGACCATAATTCCTATTTAATACATTGCAGTCTGTCAAACAACAATATAGGAGCAGAGGGAGTTTCATCTCTAGCCGGCAAACTCAAGCAGTGTACGAACCTTACAGACCTCAAGTAAGTATTTACACGTTTCATTGATTTATCCAATCACAATCAGCTCTCAGAACTGTTCTTGGGATTAGGCTATCAATGGCGGATAAAAGAAAAAGAGACCAATGTGTTTATTGAAAGGTTAAGTATGACATTTTATGATTTGCAATTGATTGATTACGACAGGTGAATATTTGATAGGATGTGTATTATAACTTGTTTTGTAGAATGCATGTCACCTAAATTTTTCCCTGTGATGGGTTCCAAATAGTGACAATGGCCAAATATCATTTTGCGCAGTCTAGCATGCACGTTATGCGCTGATTTTTGTTTTCAAAATAAGTATTGAGAGTATTTAATCAATAGTATTAAAACAGAACTTATCGTTTATAAGTTCTTTCACGAAACAATGCATATAAACGTTTCATGTGCCAGCCAGCCGGAACTTTTGAAGTAAACCCGCTTGTATTTTTATATAATTGTTCTTATGTTTGTGACATATGCCAGATGGCCCATGCATAAATGGCGGATGTGTCTAATTTTACATAAAGCAACTATGGAACAGGGCATTTTAAAACGAATATTTAACATCTCAAAAATACATTGTTATGGTTTTAAGAGGCTCTTGGGAGAAGGAATGGTAGGTTTATTAAAGTAACGCATACAAGATTTTGGGACAACAGGACTGTTTTTAGGGATATTATAAAGTGGTGTGTTTAGTTATTGTGCAAATCATGGCATAAATGTTAATTCGGAGGAAAATTTGCTTCTATAGGACCCCACTGATTCACATGTTTTCTTTTATTCACATTGCAGTCTGTCACAGAACAGTATGGGAGATGTAGCAGCTGTAGTGTTAGCCCAAAACATGCAGTTTTATACACACCTTAAAGAGTTAGAGTGAGTATTTTCACATTTTCGTGTGTTATCTTTATTTTTATGTGGTAACCCCTGTCCAATGTCTTTCTGATGATTGTCGGTTCAATTATTTATTAAAGAATTACATAACTTAGATTGATTAAGATTGAATCATAGCTCAATCAGCGGATAAATCATCGGTTGTTTGAGCTAGGAAAAAGAGTTTGATTGAGTGACAACAAAGCCTTCAGTTAGCATAAAAAATGAAAATCACAGTTCCCATATGATTTTGAAAATGTTGTTGATAATTAGAATCATAACAAAACAAAACATTATTATTCTTAGTCAAATATGAATGCGATTTATTGAATTTAAACCTGAAATATATCACCAGTACGATAAGTTGATTTCACATTATTCAAAGGTTTGTGATGAATATAAGTCCAACTTTGGGCAAATAATTTCGGGTTGGTAACTTGACTAACCATGATTTCTCTTTGATACATTGCAGTGTGTCAAACAACAGTATAGGACCGGAGGGAGGTGAAGCTTTAGCCAACAACCTCAAATATTGTACATATCTTACAGGTTTTAAGTAAGTATTGACACTATTCTTTGATTTATCCTGTGTAAAACAACCCACAAAGTTGTTATTGGGGATTAGAGATTCATATTACTATGAATGGTTAATGAAACCAGGGAGATTTTTGTCGAACGTGTGTGAAGTGACCACTCGTTACTATCACATGTTATGTAGGTATGGCTCGCTCGTATGCTCCGCCGTCTTCAAATAGTTGAATTCTCTGCCACCTACGTTTAATATGCATTGTTACCTGGATTGTTTTTCACTGGAGTCATCTCATCCATAATTTTCATCGCCAGGCCATGTCTTCTTCTTTTGTGATAACTTTCCGTAATCTGTTTTCAGCTCTTTTGTTTTCTCATTTCCTTTAACTTCCTGTTTTGATAGTATGCACGAAATAATTCGTGTCTTGTTTGATACCACTGTCTTGCTTGAATAATTGAATAATTGGTAGGAAATGTATAGACAAAAAGATCGTTGAACTAGCTAGAGATGACTGAATGTAGATATAGTCAGGGATCTTTGACAAACCTTACGGCAAGGCACATTAAGTCACGAAAGTCATATCATCTCATCTTGTCACTTATATATTACACAGTGATCCTGTTGACTAATTGTTAATCAGTAACACGAGAACACCATCATTTCTTCGTAATCTTACTAACTGGATGCGTTTAACTTATTTAATCTAATATACCGCTGTAGTATTAATGCCAGTAGGTACATTATAGACGCGTGACCAATGCAACACAATTCTTTATTTAAAAGTTCATTCGTTGGAACTAAGTTTGTAAAACCGTAAGTTTCTTTTACCTGTGATTGCAGCCTGTCTGACAACAGACTGAGACCCGAAGGAGCTGTAGCTTTAGCCAACAACCTCAAACAGTGTACACAACTTACAGCGTTAAAGTGAGTATTCATACGTTTCTCGGGGTTGTCCTTACGGAATAGGTCCAAAAACCCTAGGGAAGACTATGTGTACGTTTGTATGTAACCGAGTAGACGCATAATCCTAATACAGTATTTAAATGTTCGTCAATTCATTTGTGATTATACATTATAACACTTACAAAACACTACATATTTATATGGATTATTCATTTCTATCACACCAACGAGTTTTTATAATGTGTGAATCGCAACATGCAAAGTTAAGACCAAACTCTAGAACTAGCGAACCAACTGAAAATGTCAATGTGATCTAGCCTATCCAAGTGCTACCTGAACTAGTGTGTTAAAATCAAACACGGTTTTAGTTTTATATTAGTCATTGTGTAAATCATAATTTGGGGAACTACATATTATGACAACGACTAGCTACTTATATGCATGCCGTCCTCTTTACACTTTGCAGCTTGTCAAACAACAGCATAGGAACTGATGGAGGTGCTGCATTAGCGGAGAATCTCAAATATTGTAATGAAATGGCCATGTTAAAGTGAGTATCGAATGCCTGTTTATTTATTGTAGTAAGAATAGATATTGGTGGGACACCTACTTTAGCGAATGGCCCGTAGTTGAATATATAGACCTTTGTTGTATTATAAATCTTTTGACTCACAGCTTTACATACGCTAACAAATTACATAAATAGTTAAGACCCTTCAATTCTGCACTAGCAAGTTAAGCCAGGCCAATAAAAAAATGCTAACACCTTGTGTTTGCACAAATGATAATTTCATGTGTCTCTTCGCTTCCAAATATGATCGCTGCAGTAAAGAAGACCAAAACGTAATTTGTATGGTCCAGCATCCATAAATTGTGCTGATCTTCCCTTACCTTTTAACATTTATGTGGAAAATTGAGCATACATTCCCTCAACCAAATGTCTACATTTTCATTCCTCCTTGTTTTGTATTTCATAAGCCAAAGTATTGCAAGGTATAAAGGCTAATAAGATCAATGGATAGTTTTCACGAAATATTTTTCTTAACACATTGCAGACTGTCTTCGAACAGACTAGGGGCGGAAGGAACTGAAGCTTTGGCCAATAACCTCAAACATTGTAAACAACTGATTGAGTTAAAGTGAGTATTCAAACATTTCACGCACTAAATCTGACTGAAATGATATTGTTGAGGAAGCGGTAATTAAAATTCAACCTTGAAACTTATATATGTGAGTCTTTTTAATGATGTTCTGACCAATTAGTACAGAAACAAACAAATTGAGGGCTAAGTAAAGTAATATGTAAAGATTTCCTAGATTTAAAAAATACATAAGGCCATATAAAATTAATAAGTTGTTTCTCAGGCCCCGCCCTCGCATGGGCCTGAGACCCCCCGCCCCCTCTTTTTATTGAGTAAAGCGCAAAAAAAAACCGGCCGCCCTTAATTTCACAGAAAAATAAACAAACCCACCTATTGCCCCTTATTGACAAGGAAGAAAAAAAAGAAAAATGGAAAAATAAAAAAGAAACATCCCCCAAACCAACTCTCACCCAAGGAATACGCCCTAAATGTCCCTAAAACCCCTTAAAATGGGCCAAATGTTTAAAAAAAAAAACAAAAAAAACCCACCTGCCGCCCCTACAAATTCGCGGGCCCGCCGCCCCCCTAAATTCCTGGCTAAAAAAAAAAAAAACAAACCTGCCGCCCCCTTTTCGCAGAAAAAAACAACAAAAAACAACCTGCCGCCCCCTTTTTCGCAGAAAAAAAACAAAACAAAAAAAACTCGACCTGTCGCCCGCACTCTTCGTTTCAGGCAAATAAAAGCCTGAGAAACAATTTTTATGGGGCCTAACCTATATATATATTTACCGAACTAAGTGCAACACGCCCCAACCGATTTCGAAGCCTTGTTTTCGTCAGACATGTATGTTGACAACATATATACATTCTAGATATGCATAAAAAAAACTCCTAAAACAGTTGATATTATCGGACTGCCTTTGCTTGAATGACCAAATAGCATAATGTGATATAGCGACCATTTAGTATATGATGATTGCTGCGAAATCGGAGTGTTGTTAGTCTTTCATTTCTTTCCAAACATATCCGTGGTCAGTGACCGAACAGTTGACATACAGCAGCAAAATTATTAAGGAAAGTTTATTGTGTTGACAAATTATTTAACTTGTTAGTTCATTTAGTTGATTTATTATATCGGTCATTTCACGTAAGACAGGGACATTTTGTGAATAAAGTTCTTGAAAATTGAAAAATAATTATCCCTTGTACATATGCATTGCTATGTATTTCCTAAAAATACATCTTATAAGTCATTCGGTAGTGATATTGTCATCACAATTGTAGCAGTCTATTGATTAATTTTTTATACTTGAATACCATGACATTTATTTACTTAAAATTCCAAACTTTTGTAAACTTTGAGATTTACAGAATGAATTTGAAACTTCAGAGTTCTTCAGAATCCATCACTACGCCTTCTGGGGGCTTAAAAAAGTGCCCTGCGTCGCCCTTTTTTTACACAAAGTCCCTGTCTTAGGCGAAATGACTGATATTCGATTCGAAGTCCACTATCAAACCTAATCACCTCTTAAATGATGTGACATGATAGATTCATGCATCATAAAGTTTCATTTCTTATGTTACCCTAAAAAACTAAAATGAAACCTAAACGAACCTATACTTGATTCATTACAGTCTGGGAAGGAACTGTATAAGAGATGAAGAAACTGTTGTTTTAGCTAATAACCTCAACCATTGTACAAAACTGCAGGAGTTACAGTGAGTATTGGTTTGTATATTTGTTTCATTTATAATAACAACCGATGTGATGAACATTCCAGGAAATAAAGCCACTTCAGAAAAGTAGGGCAATACTATTCCAACAGAGTTACAACATAAAATATGTTGTTAACTAAAACAAAAAATACATCACTAACATAACCATATTTTTACAAGTAACTTCCAAATTGTATCGGTTTTCTATAAGCGGTCATTATACTGCCCTTGTTTGATGCAAATTATGCAAGAGAAATATCGGTTGTTAGTCTTGCATTTTAAAAGACCAGCAAGTTTTTAAGATTATAAAACATGGATAACAACAAATGTTGTGGAATAATAATTGATTTAGGAAGGAGATATTAGAAAAAAGAATCGTTGTTGTGCAAGTGAAATTGATAATTTCATTTTTTAACTATTTTTAAAACTTTTTTGAAATTAACCTGGCTCATCATAACCCTGAGGTTAGAGGATGATAAGTAATACGTAAATAAAAGGGATACAATTGGTGTAAAATAAACGGACAAATTAATACTTATGTTCAGCTGAAATATAACTGATAAAAACATGTACTTAATTTCCATTTCTCGCATTACAGACTGGGCGAAAACAGTATTGGAGATGGAGGAGCTGTAGCTTTAGCTAATAACATCAAACATTGTACTAAACTGAAGGTCTTACAGTAAGTAGCGACTTGTATATATGCTTGATAATCAAGCCGTTGCTTGATCAATTGGTCTGAGATGTACAGAAGCAACTGATACAGGGATATAAAATCTTGACCTTCAAGAATATTTAGTAAGAAAAAGCAAGGCTGTAATTTGTTCTATTAAATACGATGCCGTATGTAGCTGAAATGTGTATGATTATTAGTGATCAAAGTGCAAAAACTTCGTTTTTTCATGAACCAAAGTCGGGTTAAAATCATTTTAAGTTTCAAATAATGAGTTATTGGATGTCCTATCTTAAACAGGTTGTCTTCAATAATTTGTTGCGAGAGGCTTATATTGCATCGGTGTATTCCAAACTAAAACATGTGTTTATCCTATCCTAAAACAATATATGATTAGGTTCAGAGGCGGTTGTCAGGTCCAAAAATTTAATCCGTGCTGTTGTACTCCTAATGTATAGCAAGACATAAATCTGAAGCACGTCTAAAATATTAAGATGAATGCTTTGTTATGTGATATTGAAGAATTGTCTGAATAAAATAGTATGTATATAAATTATACTTGACACATTACAGACTGCGCAGGAACCGTATAGGAGATGAAGGGGCTGCGGCTTTGGCTGATAACCTCAAAAATTGTACTCAACTGCTAGGGTGAGTTTTGGTTTACATATTTGCTCTTATTATACATTTAAAACCATGACATGGCGTTCATGCATAATCAGAAACACAATGTCAAGTAAAGCATGAGTACCTAGGATGGAAGTGAGAGGAAGTATATGTTTTGAATATATGATATAATGTTCTGGTGTAACGTCGGTGACATGAATATTGTTTAGTCACATACACATTACGCCATTTAAGCTGATGATTGTGCTAATTCTGTCCTCAAGCATACATATAGTCACTTTAGACAATGACAATAACGACTAGGAGAATCTGAAAATATTAAATATATTCTAGTTATATGAGAAAACTCTATGGCTATATAGGAAATAAAATAACTTGCATTGTTTAATGGAAGAGGAAGATAATGGTTATGATATTTTAATAAACTAATCTACCCATTATTAAATGCCCATTTCTAGATAATGTCGTTACAAGCTCAACAAGATTTTCATCGATGTCCTTTAAAACTGGTCTACCTACCTAATGTTACCCAACTCACAAATGTTAAAACATTATAAAATTATGACGAGGAATCATAAAAATGTTCTGAGAAATGAAACTAGGAAAAAATATGTAAAACAAAGTTAAGTGATATAAGAAAACAAGATAAATTTTTGTATCTGAATAAATTAATACGTAGAGGGTTATGTCATAATCATAAAAAGCAGCACATTTATATGAGAAATCATTAATTTTATTATTAACACCATAGTATATATTTACTGATATCTGAACACTTGTTGTTTACACTTGTTGCAGGCTTAGTTATAACCGTGTGTCAAAGGATGTTCAGAAGCAACTTAAATTACAACACACAGATAAGCTGAGTATTTAGGATTAAAACTCTCTTTGAGTTTATATCTTGTTGATTATGTTTTTTATTCACCCATTTGTAGAATTGTGTTGCTGAATTTATAATGCATCTGTATTAATTCAGAAGAAATATGATCATAAATATGTAATATCATGAAAATATAAATTAGAACGACAAACATTTTATTATTTCTGAATGATTAGAAAAAATAGCTTCGTTTGGATATATTCGTGCAAATGTATACATGTTATTGTGTGTCCTTCCAATGTTTGTGTTCTAAGAAATGGACAGACGATTTTAGTGTTTTTGTATGTTTGTATTTGTTTATTACACTAAGTTTACAACTTATTCGTTTTGCGTGATCACAACATGAGTAGACACATTAATATATGGTGATAATAAATAAAGATTGTTTTATGTAATTCTAAATGCAGGTAGATTCTCACTTAAGTTTACTAAATAATAAAAATAAATTGTGATAATAAGTATGCCTTTATTCTTTTTGCAATGAACGATATATCAAAACTGAACGTCAACAATAGGGTAAATGTTACAAAATAATAATCGTTTACAGCATGTATAAAATATCCAAACAACCTTTGACCTGAAGAGAAAATGAAACTGATAAGTAATCTAAACTTACTTGATTACTTGACCTGACAATTTTAATGAAAAGAAAAACGTTTTAACCGTTACAAGAGAAAGTGTTCCATATGATTATATTATGAGAGATGGTATAATATAAATGTTAAAAATAAAAAAGACATATCCAACGAGAGCATTTACATATGTACCGTAGAAACAGAAAAATTATTTGTTGAATCCATTGCATCCAGCATTACAAGTCCTTGGGTAAAATAAAAAAATGCATGCAAATTTTACATCTTACACAAGTGCTTACTATCTTTAATTAAGCTTTTCTTAATATATAAGCTCAGAGTACTGTCTGTAAATGGGAAACATGTCTGAGTTAGTCAAAAAAGGAGAGTATATTAATGATATTAAAATGTCAGGTTTGCAAAAGATTTTGATGACTCTCTGTGGGAATATGCTACTATCCATGACGCCACTAACGATGGTGTGTACATGCCTTATATCTCTGAGATGTCCAGTGATGCACAGTGGATCTGGCACACCTCTCCTCTAGCATATGCGTGCTACATGTCCTGGTACTGCGTCTACTATCTCAACAGATATGCCTATTGCAGATACGAAAGGGATGTCGTTCATGATCAACACCGTAAATATCACAATATTAGTAATCATCATTAACATTTATTTCCTGATAAATTGAAGTGAAATACTATGTGTGACTTCTTCTCTGTTGGGCTCATGATGTTTCATCTTCAGATATGTCTTGCTTATTATATGGGGCATGCAGAGGGTTTTTGTAGTGATTAGAGGTTAGATACTGATATAGTATATAGTATAGTAGTATAGTCATGTCGTCCATCATTCAATACATGTCATGTAGTGCCATTGCTATGATTTACCTACCTTAAACGAAATTGCGAGCCGAGAGAGAGAACTTGGAGATGGAGCAAATATTTTTCAGGTACATTTTGTTTAGGAGCTGCTTATTATTTTACACAAATATTACATTTGTTTTGAAGAATATCTGATAGAGTTTCCCCGTGTATGGAATCTAATCGTCTAATTGCTTAGATTTGATAAATTGTTTTCATAAGCTTCATTATATTGACACATTGATATTATCATGCATTTAAACAACTCAGACAGGTTTAAATAATCATATTTCACCTGATAGTTATATATTTGCGCATGTGCAGTAAATGTCAGGGATAACTCTAGTAAAAATTCGCTATGATATGATGTGCTTGACATCAACATTTTTTTACAAGCTTGAATACTGTCACGAGCTCTTCTCTAACCTTACAAAGGGGCAGGCGGATGACCTAGAGGCCTTGCAAGGCAAGTATGAGAGCAATTATGGGCCAAAAAATTGGAACCTCCCACATCGTCATGTACTCCGAGCTCGGGCTGCACCCCCTCTCTGACCAAAGAACAGCTTCTCACATGGCCAAATATCACCAAATCATAAATATTGACCATCTATGCCAACTAAGTCTCAAAGACACATCCGAAGTGCAACTATCAATAATGTTCATACAAGTTGCATTTCGAAAAAAATGAAATGCTTCTAGCATTTAACAACTTTAAACACCTAGCTGAATGTGTGGATATGGCCAGCAGCTTTAATTCAATCATATTGACTTCTGAGATTTATAACGACCAATGTACATAGGATACTCAAACACGTCACCATGCCAGGTGAAATGATCTGTTGTTAACGAAACAATGTGCCTCAACAATTAACCAGTGTATGGATAACAATTCACAAACGATATTCAGAGTAAATGGAATTGTGGTAGTGGGGCATTCGAGAGTTCCGAGTTTTAGATGTCAATAAATATTACTTAAACATTATGATATTATGTTTTATTTAGTTAATTAAGAACGTACAATAAATGATGATATCCGTATAATGACATTTACAATTATGATGCTATTTTATCCAATTTTTATCGGAAAGGTCAGAGTATAAACTACTCGCCGAATGTCAGCGTCCTTTTCACACAGCCGAGTTTACTAATTTAATAAACAATTATTCCTCACTGGCGACATTTTTGAGAACTCAAGTGAACAGCCGCTGTTACAAACTGATCATCGAGTGCTTCAATTATATTGCTGCTTTCACAAATGTTCTGACATTTAAACAAATTTGCTGAGTATAATGTTTGCTAGCCTAATGATACCGGCAGATGGTGCATTATGGCTGCATGAGTTGCAATCTGTGATATGTCGTGACTATATAGATGATTATGGATGATTCAGTTTTGCCTTTTCTTAATTAATGTCCTGTACCTAAGTAAACGTTAAGATGCGATATAAAATCCCATTGTTAAATTGATCATAGAACCCTACTTGCCTGTAATATTGAATGTTTATACCATACTATTACCAGAAACGCTTGCATCGAATCCTATCTGAACCACAAACATGACCTTGTGCGCACCCATCATTATTATGTGTTCGACATTTCATGATATGTCAAAGTTGTGTTTAAATTAAAGTACTATTATTGTCTACTCTACCCATCGATTTAGTTCATTTATTCGATTATAACGTCAACAGATTATGAATAACGTCCTTGTGTGAGTTGTAATTTTGTATAATTTCCTGCAATTTAAACCAACTATCTGGATTATAAATTGCTTAACAAATGTCATCGACCTTTGCCAGACAACCAATTTCCACTTGATATTAGACATTATATCATATTTGGTGACACAAACAATTTAAAACAACAGAAACCCAGGGTTTCAAACGCTGATATAAAGGCACCGTGAGTAACAATCTGGTGACTCGTCATTCAGCAGCCATGAAGATCCTCCTCCTTCTCTTCTCGTGTATCATTCTAGCATCCGCCCAGACGGTAAGCTATTGTAACTATGATAACATGGTAGCTATGGTAACGTGGTAGCTATGGTAACAAGGTAGCTATGGTAACATGGTACCTATGGTAACGTGGTTGCTATGGTAACGTGGTAGCTATGGTAACGTGATACCTATAGTAGTTATGGTAACGTGGTAGCTATGGTAGCTATGGCAACATTGAAACATGGTAGCTAGGGTAACATCGTAGCTATGATATCTATTATTATCATTTCTACTTATCATATGTTTAGGTGGTGGTTGACATCTAGTGCCATATAAGATTGACACCCAACGTTAATAGTCTGACAGCCTCAGAGTAACACATATAAAGCAAACAAACTATACAGGTCATCGGTTTAGTACTTTAGTTACCACCGACGGACGGGTTGTCAGTCTAGACACAACGAGAGCGATGGATATGAATGATTTATTTATTATTGAGTTACAGTTGGCGGATGAAAGGCAGCGCCTGGTTCGGAACATCTTCCAAGGATATGATAAGGCGGCTTTACCCCGGCGGGATGATGATGCAGTGACGGTGTATTTCGGTGTCGCTCTGGTCGCGGTTACTGACGTAGTTTATCACGAGTACACGGCTGACGTCACCGTGCTCACGTGGAGGAGGACGGTGAGACAAATTATTATCTGTGCCACATACCCTGTCATACACGTGTGTATCAGCCACATGTTATTTGTTTTGAATAATGGCCACACCCCGACCTATCGGCTGACATCTCTGATCTGTACTGCGGGATACAGTCACCTCAGGGTGGCATCGTTAGGGTCAATTAATCTAAAATATGTTTTTTAGTGTGTGTTTTTTGTTTGAAAAGATTTATTACCCTTTAAGGGGTATACGGGTGGCAGGAGGAGCCATAGGCTATACGAGCCTGCCCCCCATGCATTAATACAAGTTTTACAATGGAAATCAGAATTAATAATTAACACTTTTCCTGATTGGTTTGATGACATACTAAAGTATGTGACATACATATATAGTACTCGCGGGAATACATAGCAAAAACAAACTATTCTTCAATGTGGTGATGATTTCTGACAGTTAGGAACAATAAAAATAACACAGTTTGCCAGTTGTAAGACCAATGAGTAATATCGCATATTTTTCCCGGTATTGTGTTTGTTTTAGCTCTGGAAAGACTGGCGTTTAACCTGGAATCCAGCAGACTTCTCACACGGTAACAAGAGTTTAAGCGTTCTCCGGGTGCCGTCAGAGGACGTGTGGAAACCAGACATAGAGCTGTATAACAGGTAAGATATTCTATGGATAATATTATACGGCGAGGAAGTGAAGGGAGGGGGATTGGCTGTCAAGGTAAAAAGGTGTTTTGCCATGGACAGTAAATATAGTTTCCCATATATTGCTCTATTCGGTACCGAACTTCACCTCAACAAAGGTGGTTCATATTTGGTTTCTGTTGTTGGACATGGTACATATGGTAACATAGTAGCTACGGGAACATGGTAGCTACGGTCACATGGTAGCTACGGTCACATGGTAGCTACGGTCACATGGTAGCTACGGTCACATGGTAGCTATGGTAGCATGGTAGCTACGGTCACATGGTAGCTACGGTCACATGGTAGCTACGGTCACATGGTACCTATGGTAGCATGGTAGCTACGCCCACATGGTAGCTATGGTAACATGGTAGCTTTAGTAACACGGTAACTATGGTAACATGGTAGATTTAGTAACACGGTAGCTATGGTAATATGGTAGCTATGGTAACATGGTAGCAATGGTAACATGGTAGCTACGGTCACATTATAGCTATGGTAACATGGTAGCTATGGTAACATGATAGCTATGGTAACATGATAGCTATGGTAACATGATAGCTATGGTAACATTATAGCTATGGTAACAGGGAAGCTATGGTGACATGGTAGCAATGGTAAAATGGTAAAGGAAAATCACCCTTTTATATTCCAGCATGGCGGACCACGCTCATGACTCACAGTACAACGCTGTAGTGTACAGCACTGGGGATGTCTTACATATTCCTCGCCAGGTGGAGCACATCACGTGCGACAGGGCTGGGGGAGTGGACAACAAACAGCTGAACTGCACCATGACGTTCGCATCCTGGAGCTTTGACGGCGATGACGTGAACTTTGATTTGTACGAGGGGGCGACCAACATTGATGTGGCCGATTTCATCCTGCAGGTAAATAAAACAATAATCATTCTATTGAAATTAAAATTGGAATGATTCTATTAGAACCAAAACAATGATCATTCTGCTGTAATGAAGATAAAAATATTTCTATAGTAACCAAAAGAAACTAAAATGTATATTAAGTGAATTGAAGACGTGCTATAGTAACGATTACATGATCAATTCGTATTATTAACTCAAACATTATTGATCTACATTTACAGAATCATTTATCATTTGATTATAAATTGTAGTTTCATCATCCCTTCAATGTTAAAAATTAACCAAAAGGATCGATTTTAAAGATTAAGCAGCATAATACCCCCAGAAAGAATCGCCTTAAGGCTACATCAGCGTGACGAGTCCTGTATTTGGAGTGTTAAACTGAATCAATACGTTGTAACTTTTATATCTGCCAGGAATTTGCGGTGGAGGGAACTGGCGCGCGGGTTAACCGGAAGTATTACCCTTGCTGTGACGAGCCCTACCCGGATATATCCTTTAACTTCACACTCGTGCCAAGGTCTGACGTCACCGATCACTGATGACGTCATCGCTGAGATGGCAGACAGGTCCATGTCGCTAGATATCCCTCAGATATGAGTTCGCGAGCTACATTTTGCCAAACACATTTGACAATAATAACAATGCAGTACTTAAATCTTTCCTTTTTGAATAATTGTTCAGACAAAAAATAAAACCATTATAATCAATTACACCGTTCTATTTTTCTCTTTTTGATACAGTTGGATAGTAAAAACAGAGTTGTTGACAGGATATTGTACAGTTACCCGGTTATTAACCATTACCCATAGGCCTCAGCTAATCAAATTTGCCCAGCATTTAACTTTGGCAGTACTAGAACATATGAGCTCAACT